>CAUYPK010049538.1:0-45433 GCA_963574355.1 Loris lydekkerianus | reverse complement strand
GGGTAATGGGTGGGGCCACACCTACGGTGCATCTTAGAATGGGTACAGGCAAAACTTACTAAAGGCAGAATACAAATGTCTACATACAATAACTAAGAAAATGCCATGAAGGCTACGTTGAACAGTTTGATGAGAATATTTCAGATTGTATGTGAAACCAGCACATTGTACCCCTTGATTGCACTAATGTACACAGCTATGATTTAACAATTAAAAAAATTATCAAAAACAAAACAAAACAAAACTGCCTTGCAGACATTTTTAGACAAAGTTCTGGCTGAGCTGTTCCAGAATCTTACCTAGCCATGAGGTTCATCCTGGAGGGCAGGTAAAGTGGGCCGCTGAGCTACAGGCACTGAGCCAAAAGTGCCAGTTTTTAGAATTGTTCTCGAAGTCCATTTTCCAATACTATTTAAGAAGAAAGGATTCATCCCCATGGCGCACAGGTGTGTAGGATTCCACACAGCGTCTGCACCTCAGCTGGGGTCACTCAATTGGCTAAATATCATCCTCTGATGCTATGTCTACCCTGACACTGAGAGTATGGCATCGAGCATGGCCTTTTGATTAATGGGAGTTCAAGGTACAAATGGATACGTGAGCAACATGGTGCTTCAGTTCTGAGAGTGACAGTCATCTCAGTTGCGAGGTTAAAGTTCTAAGGAACCTCCAGGAAAGAAGCCACTGAAGCTGGATTCCAAAGAGGTCTTTCCAGTGACCCTTCCCCTTGTTTTGTTTTCTTTTTTCTGTGGACACACTTCTGGGGTGCTTTCTATCTATCGTCTCCCCTGGGCTGGGTAGAGAAACAAGAGATGTTTGATTTCAAGTGATTTCTTGATCCTTTGAGGCAGAAAGCAGGAGGTCCACAGTCTTTTAGAGATAGCTTCTTTGCCGTATGTTGATGTACACAGGCTAATCTGTGTAAAACAACCTGATAATTACTAGGTACCAGATGAGCCTTTTTTCATCTCACTTAACGGCAGCAACTTTGAAGTAGTGGTAACCCCAGTCTGCAGAACAGGAAACTAAGTTTCCTTGAGGGTGAAGTAACTTATCTCGCAATTCTTCTCGGAAAGCTGTGGAGCTGAGAGTAGAGCCCCAGTTTATCCTTCTCTACCAAACCTCTTGCTGCCATTTTAAAACTCAATACATCAGTGCCAACACTTGCCAGCCACCGGGAAGGTGAAAGGCACCTCTGAACTAGCATCAAAGCTGTCTACAAATCTGGGGGGTGTTTGTAGAGCCCCGTTCTTTTCTGCTCCTCCATCCCCTCCCCTCCAGAATGCCATGCCACAAAAGCAGGAGGCTTTGTGGTGGAGGCTCTTTCAAGTGGCACCTGAGAAGCAGCTGACATCCCAAACCAGGTGCCCCTTCTTAATTACCTGCAAGCATCTTGGCAGAGCAGGTTTCTGGCGGAGTACACATACTAGGTAGCTTGGCTAAAATCATCCAATTTATCACTGAGCTTTAAGCAGTTAACACTTAGCTCATAAATTCTTGCAACAGAGAAATCTTAAGAATATCATACCTTGGGTGACACCTGTGGCTCAAAGGGGTAGGGCACCGGCCCCATATGTCGAAGGTGGCGGGTTCAAATCCATCCCCGGCCAAAAACTAACCCCCCAAAAAAGAATATCACACCTTGACTATCTCTTGCTCCTGGAACTCTACTAATAACTTAGTCTGAAAAACCAGACCAAAAAATGGAGAGGTGTTAGCCTTTGTCAAGGGCCCCCTCTAGTGGTTCTGGAAAAAGTGAAGTATGATAACTTGAGATTTAGGATACAGGGAGAAACAGAGGCAACACAGACAATACTGAGGAAAGCCTCAAGCATAGGAAATTTTGTAGCCATCACTTCTAATTCGGAGGTAGTATGATAGATTCTTTTATTTGAAAAGCTCTCAATGCCTTAGAAGTAGCATGGACATTCACTACATCCCAAATTAACAGCTTCTACAGCCCCAAATGATTTGGCTTTAAACCCATGTCCTGCAAGTTTGAGTTTCTAAGATTTTTTTTCTTCTCATCTGTATATGTACATTCACATTGTCATGTTTTGAATAGAGGAATACTTTTCAACCTAATTTAAGAAACTAACACAGGCTTGTTATAATTGTATACAATGTTTATGTTTCATAACCAACTTGCCAGTCACTTAATGTGAACCACACAGAATCCATAAAAAGGCATCATTCAAATGCCAATGTCTCCTTATAATAGAATTATACCAACCGACATGAGGACATGAGAGAGGAAACATATACAAGTTCTCTTTGCAAACCTTATCTCTATGCTGCCTCATGTCCCTGTGCACGTACTGGCTGCCACAAGGGCTCTTACACCCAGGAGACTCTCTGTCTCTAGGAAGGGGAGATTGAGTGCCACATGGTGGCAGATTTATGGGGCAACGTTGGCAACTTTCATGCAGAGGACCAGCAGCCAGGTGTAATTCAGTCCCCTAGCACATAGAGACAAGTGATCAGTGTGCCTAAATCAGTGAGGTCTATAGAAAATAGAGGAGAGGGGGGAGGAAAAGGGCCAAGAAAACCAAAAATGGTAGTGACTTGTGCTCTTAAAATCTATTTCTCCAGGCTTGGTGCCTGTAACTCAGCAGCTAGGGCACCACATACACCAGAGCTGGCCGGTTCAAATCCGGCCCAGATCTGCCGAACAACAAGGACAACTACAACCCAAAACTAGCCAAGGTGTTGTGGTGGTCACCTGTAGTCCCAACTACTTGGGAGGCTGAGGCAAGAGAATCACTTAAGCCCAAGAGTTTGAGGTTTCTGTG
Organism: Loris lydekkerianus; assembly: GCA_963574355.1. Lineage (NCBI taxonomy): Eukaryota > Metazoa > Chordata > Mammalia > Primates > Lorisidae > Loris > Loris lydekkerianus. The sequence continues at coordinate 42,641 of CAUYPK010049538.1, read as the reverse complement.
AGTTGTGACTCCACAGCACTCTACCCACTCTATTCTGTGTCAAAAAAAAAAAAAAAATCTATTTCTCCATAACATGGAGGATTAATCAATACTGTTCTCATGATACATCTCCCCAATTTTCATAGTTAACTTGGGAGAAACAAAGAGCTAATGCAGTAGAAAGTCCACCTGGGGCGGTGCCTGTGGCTCAAGGAATAAGGCGCCGGCCCCATACACCAGAGGTGGTGGGTTCAAACTGGGTCTCAGCCAAAAACTGCAACAACAAAAAAGAAAGTCCACCTGACGGAAGTGGGAAAGCCAGGACTTGATTCTGGCTCTGTCATTTACTAAGTGTTTGTGCTCACTTAACCCATTTGGGCTTCACATTTCCTCATCTATAAAATTAAAGTATCAAGCTAAAACATTTTGTATCTCTGCATCTAAATATATCCTAACTCTCAAGGTTCTGATATTTTTAGCTTAAAGTGTAGACAGGAAAGTCACATTTGAAGAGGATATGCTTGCAAAATCTGAGCTCTTGCCAAAATAATGTTCCTTCTATAAATGCTAACTCAATCAACCTACTTTATCAAGAATTACATAATGTGACCAAAATAAACACTGTAACACCCTTCCACGCAAAGACAACTCACACAGATTGTTATTCCTTCCACCCTATGAAAAGAACCACCCATTTCTCCCCTAAGATGAAACTAAGGCAACAAGGGCATCACTACTGCTAAATCTAAACACAAAAGTAGAGGATAATTTCCACCTAATTACATGTAACTTAAAAACATAAAAGGGAAAAATCTTCAAGTAGGGAAGGAAAGTCTCTCCTGATTTCTAGGTAGTAGGTTAAAATTTGGCTGTCCCCATTTTTAGCTGCATTTATGTGTAACAGGTTTCTATTCACTCATCCTCTGCTTAACACAGCGGTTCTCAACCTGTGGGTGGCAACCCACAGGAACTGTATTAAAGGGTTGTGGCATTAAGGTTGAGAACCACTGGCTTAACACGTTAAGACTCAGCATAAATATGCAAATTAATTATTAGAGTTTCAGAATAAGGAGACATTCCTGAGGAAAAGGTAAAGAATACAATTCTACTCTAACAAATCCTTTAGCAGAACACACTCTGCACCTCTATGGCAAGCCTCCCAACAACTAAGCTGCATGTCCTGCATAAGACAATTTGCTGAGTGACAGTGAAGTCTGATTACTGTTCACGTTTCCTGAACACCAGTAAGTCTCCTTTTATGGGAAGCTAAATGAAAGTAGTAGTCCTGCATCTTCCAGAGTTGCTGAAAAAGAAACTCCTTTCAAGACTTGACCACGGCCGGGCACTGTGGCTTATGCCAGTAATCCTAGCACTTTTGGAGGCTGAAGCAGGAGGATTGCTTGAGGTCAGGAGTTTAAGATCAGCCTGAGCAAGAGCAAGACTCTGTCTCTACAAATAGAGAAAAACTAGCTTGACGTGGTGACATGTGCTGGTAGTCCCAGCCACTTGGGACTTGGGAGGCTGAGACAAGAGGATCACTCAGCACAGGAGTTTGAAGTTGCTGGGATGGCATCACTACATGTTAGCCTGGGTGACAAAGCAAGAACCTACCTCAAAAAAAAAGAAAAAAAAAAATTAACCACATTTTTTTAGAAATGGGCTTTCTTAAAGACTTTCAAAAAATAAAAAATTCTCTCCAAAAGTCACCTTTCACCTTTTCTCACATTTCTAATATATGATTATTTATACTAGTCACAGTAAAATCATTTTCTGTAAGTTACAACATTTTCTAAAATTACTTTTTCACTTACTTTAAACAGTCAAGTCCTTGATTAACCCTTTTATACTAACCATTTCATATTTTATGTCTTTTTAAAGGGTATAAAAATTTTACAAAAAGCATCATAAATATTTGCACTCTTGATTTCTGGCAATCTATGCTGGGAAAATAAGAATAAATTTCCAAAGTTTTATGTATAAAAGTTATTTACCAGTTCTTGGTTTTGGTATGTTAGCCAAAAGCAACATTCTAAGCCTCCAATGGAATATTTAATTAAGCTATATTACTTCTATTTAACAGCATACAGCTATTAAAGTTCTATTTCTGGATTAATTAAAACAAGAATATTCTACATTTTTAAGTGAAAAATCCAGATATAAAATTATGTATCTGATATAAAAACAACCACAAAACTCTGTGTAGAGATCTGAAGTACAGTGGCAGTCTGACTGTTAAGGCCAGCCATATTATTCTAATCTAAAAAAAAATCCATAGTCTTCTGATCTACTATGGTAAAGTAGTACATTTTTAATGGTATTAACAAAATCTCAAAGTGAAAGAATCACTATTATTCTGAGGAAAAGACTAGCCAGCCACAGAGCAGCACTTTACTTAAGACTTTTTTTTTTTTTTTTTTTTTTTTGCAGTTTTTTGCAAGGGCTGGGTTCAAACCCGCCACCTCTGGCATATGGGGTCAGCACCCTAACCCTTTGAGCCACAGGCACCACCTAGACTTTTTTTATGAAGAATATACTAGCAGGGATCATTTCTGAGATTTTTATGAATCACTGGCTAATTCTTTGGATACATTTCTGTCCTCTTTGTAAGTTTCTGAATTGACTATGCCCAGGATTTTCACTTTTTTCTATTCAATCTTATTAGAATTAATAGCAAAAAAAGGTTTGTTTTTTTTTTAATTTTTGCTTTCAATTGGCTTTTTTTTTTTTTTTTTTGTAGAATGCCATAGCGTCACACAGCTCACAGCAACCTACAACTCCTGGGCTTAGGCAATTCTCCTGCCTCAACCTTCCAGAGTAGCTGGGACTACAGGCGCCCACCACAACCACCCAGGCTATTTATTTTTGTTGCAGTTTGGCCAAGGCTGGGTTCAAACCCTCCGCCCTCGGTATATGGGGCTGGAGCCCTACCCACGAAGTCACAGGCGCGCCACCCTTCAATTGCCTTTCAATTGTATTAGTTTGAAAGTTCTTTTTTTCTTTTTTTTTTTTTCTCCTTTTATTTTTTTTATTGAAACAGAATCTCACTTTGTGACCCTCGGTAGAGTGCTATGGCATCATATAGCTCACAGCAACTTCCAACATTTGGGCTTAAGCAATTCTCTTACCTCAGCCTCCCAAATAGCTGGGACTACAGGCGCCAGCCACATCACCCAGCTATTTTTTTTTTTTTTTTTTTGGTAGAGACAGGGTCTCTCTCTGGCTCAGGCTGGTCTTGGACTTCTGAGCTCAGGGCAATCCACCTGCCTTGGCCTCCCATAGTGCTAAGATTACAGGTGTGAGCCACCATGCCAACATATTGTTGGGTTGTTTTTGAGAGTTTCACTAAGTCACCCTGGGGTTGAGTGCTGTGCTATAATGGCTCCCAGCAACTTCACCCTCTTGGGCTCAAGCAATTCTCTTGCCTCAGTCTCCCGATTAGCAGGGACTGTAGGTGCCCACCACAACGCCGCCCTGCTATTTTTTTTTTTAGAGACGGGGTCTTGCTCAGGCTGGTCTCAAACTCCTGAGCTCAGGCAATCTGCCTGCCTGGGTATATTGTTTCATTATTAAGTGCTTTACTGTTGGTTTTTTTTTTTTTTTTGAGACAGTCTCACTTTGTCACCCTGGGTTGAGTGACATGATGTTACAGCTCACAGCAACCTCTTAACTCTTGTGCTTAAGCAATTCTCTTGCCTCAGCCTCCCGAATAGCTTGGACTACAGGTGCCTACACCAGCACCCAGCTATTTTTTTTATTGTTGCAGTTGTCATTATTGTTTAGCAGGCCCGGGCTGGGTTCAAACCCATCTGCCTCAGTATATGTGGCCAGCGCCCTAACCACCAAGCTATAGGCGTAGAGCCTTAGGGTGCTTTATTGTTATAAATTCACTGGAGTTTCATTATACTATTTCCTTGGGGAGACGCTTAAGAACAGTACAGGAGAACCTCTATAGGTGACCACCTCCAATTGAGTTTTCATAAACCAGACCTAGCAATATAGTAGGCCTAGTTCCTTATGTTGACCACCTCTGTATGTTGACCAGTTTGTTTATAGTCGCTTGGGCAGTCTACTTAGAGCTTCTAATGTATTAATAAGTTCTGGGTTCAGTGCCTGTAGCACAATGGTTACGGCGCCAGCCACATACACCAAAGTTGGCAGGTTCGAACTCAGCAAGGGCCAGCTAACCGACAATGACAACTCCAACAAAAAATAGCTGGGTGTTATGGCGGGCACCTGTAGTCCAGATACTTGGGAGGCTGAAGCAAGAGAATCGCTTAAGCCCAAGAGTTGGATGTTGCTGTGAGGCCACAGCACTCTACTGAAAGAAACACTTTGAGACTTTCTAAAAAAAAAAAAAAAAAAAAAAAAAAAAAAAATTGAAATAAAGCTATAACATCCCTTGAATTTGAGTTTCATACGGACAGTTTCTACATTCTAAAAGGTTGGTCATATCCAACAAAGCTACAGATCATAAACTATACACCAACCTCTTTAACCTCCATAGGTATTTAATGACTCATGAATAAATATTCTTGCGTAAATACATAGAAAACTTAGTAAGAATATTAGAAAGATGTTATGGTTACATATCTTGAATGAAGCCTTGAGTAGAACTTATCTCACACCAAATTCTGTTATAGAAGGTAAGTTATGTTATATGTAGTAGCAAAGCCATGAAAAACAAACACTATACTGAATATTTAAACACTATAGACTCAGGTGGTCAAAATAAAAACTCAGAACATATTTTTAAGTAAATTTAAAGTCTCATTAAGATTTTAAAAGTGCGGGCGGCACCTGTGGCTCAAAGGAGTAAGGCGCCAGCCCCATATGCCAGAGGTGGCGGGTTCAAACCCAGCCCTGGCCAAAAATTGCAAAAAAAAAAAAAAGATTTTAAAAGTGCATCTTTAGATATTTTTCTGGTTTTCACTAGTGGAAGAGTAGTTTCTAACAAGCTTTCCTGTAGCTAACTACAAACTTGGGGAGCTGGAGGTGAGAGAATCAGTAAGAAAAAGAAATTAAAGGTAAATATATTGGAAAGGAAAAACCATCTCTTATTTACAGATGATAATTGTCTATGTAGAGAAGAATATATAAAAAAAACAACCTACTAGAACACAATGTTTGGCAAGGTCACAAGAAACACCCAATGTGGGCTGCACTTAGTGACTTATTTTCAAAGAACAGAGTATGAAAAGGGAAAAAATGTAATTCTACAATGAAGAAAGAAACTTGATTGGGCGCCACCTGTGGCTCATAGGAGTAGAGCACCGGCCCCACATGCCAGAGGTAGTGGGTTCAAACATAGCCCCGGCCAAAAACAGCAAAAAAAAAAAAAAAAAAGAAAAAGAAACCTGGCAAATATAATGTTGGGCAGATGATCAAGGTAAACAATATCACATCATCCGTGATAAATCATGTTAATAATATGTACTGTTTTATGATGTGATGCGGATATATCATTTCTGTGGTTATTATTTCAACCCAGCCTAACCTGAGAAAAGTACCAGGCAAACCAAAATTGAAGGGCATTTTACAAAATCATCTGAGAAGTATTCCTCAAAATTATTAAGGCATGAAAAACAGAGTGAGAACTTTCAAAGACCAAAATAGACATCACAACTAAATGTAATGTGTATCCTCTGTGGGATTCTAGAAAAGAACAAAGGCATTAGTGGAAAAACTCGTGAAATCTGGAGTTTAGTTGACAGTAATATACCAATGTTGGGTAACAAATGTACCATGATATGGGCTGATTTCACTGTGTCCCCTTTCCCAAATTCACATGTCAAAGGCCTAACTCTCAAAACCTTTGATCTACTGCATTAAAGACAGGGTCTTTAAAGAGGTAATTAAGTCAAAATGAGGGCTTACGTCCAATCTGATTGGTGTTCTCCTTGGAAGAGACAACAACAAAGAAAAAAAAAGCCATAAAATCTAAATTAGTCACAAAACAAATTATTTAATTGAAGCTATAAAAAAGAGGCAGTATAATAGATAAAATAATTAGGAAAGGACATTTAGCATATTTCAAAAGATTTAAAACAGGAGGAGCAGGACACTTTACAAAAAGTTGTGCAGGAAATAAAATTCTCAAACTATAAGTAGAAATGTAACATTACAGAGTATATTATAAAATACAAAGACAGAAATATAAAAGGACTATGTATGCTAGAAGTCTGAAAACTATGAATAATGACCAAACATTGAGGTTTAAATTACAGTTTCTAGGTATGAGAATCATATTACTATACACATCTTCCAAACTAGGGCAGTATTCCTATTAACCATGTGTAGTATCATCTTCTACAAAGTCTTTGGCCATCTCTGCTGTGATCACATCGATGTGACTAACCTGAAGAACAATAAATGTTAAAATCTGTTAAATCCTAAAGAAATAGCGTTTGCACTGTATAGGGTAATATTAAAAATATACAGCCTATCACCAATATATTTTACATACTAAGCCAAGTGATTCTAAAACACTGACTGATACCTTTATTTTTATTTTTTTGGCCAGGGCCGGGTTTGAACCCACCACCTCCAGTATATGGGGCCAGCACCCTACTCCTCTGAGCCACAGGCACCGCCCTGATACCTTTATTTACAATGTGTTTGTTCAATAGGTGGGTTTCAAAATATTCTGTTATTTTAATGCTCAGTGGGTAGAGTGCCGGCCACATACACTGAGGCTGGCGGGTTCGAACCCAGCCCGGCCAGCTAAAACAACAATGACAACTGCAACAAAAAAATAGTCAGGCACTGTGGCGGGTACCTATAGTCCCAGCTACCTGGAAAGCTGAGGCAAGAGAATCGCTTAAGCCCAGAAGTTTAAGGTTGCTGTGAGCTGTGATGCCACAGTACTCTCAAAAAAAATAAATAAAAATAAAAAACATAAAGATCATGCATTGAAGTAACCTCTTAATGCCAATTAAAATAAAATCAGTAAGATGAATGCTACAAAAAAATTGCTAAGCTTGGGTGGCACCTGTGGCTCAAAGGAGTAGGGTGTCGGCCCCATATACCGGAGTGGTGGGTTCAAACCTGGCCCCAGCCAAAAACTGCAAAAAAAAAAAAAAAAAAAAAATGCTAAGCTTAAGTGTATGAAGTAAAAGCTTTTTCTTTACAAAGATAGCAGCAGCAGATAAGCAAGAGCTAAGTTTTCTTTTACTATTTAACTAACATGAAACCAGAATTCAATAAATATAATGAATTAAATACTAACAAATTGCATGTAAAATAAAATTACCTTGTTTCTGAACTTTACACCATAAAATTTGTCAGCTGACTCAAGCAGTTCAGGCCTAAAAGTAGTTGTAATAAATTGAGCATGTACAGCAAGTTCCATAATCATATCTGTAAAAAGAAATAGTAATTTAGTAAGTTCCTCTTCTCAGCAGATCTGAAAATTAGAAAAGCAACTATCTTTACTCTTACTTAAAATTCAAAACTGTCAACAAAATCTGTGATTTTTATTTTTCATACATACATATGCAAAAATTACCAACTTAACTTCTTAAATCAGATATAAATTTTTAATCTCAGTATCTTAGAGCTATAAAATATACAGTTTTTATTTAACATAAAGAGGTAGCAACTAAACAAAGCATTAGAAATGTCAGAACAAAGTAAGTTTTCTCACACAAAAAACAAAGACAACCTTCCTTCTGCTATTCACTTTTTTTAACTTACTCAAAATCAAAATTAGATTCTTTAAATACAGGATCTGCATTGTTTATGACAAGGACTAGACTAACATCAAGAAAAGCAAGCTTTAGGCCGGGCACAGTGGCTCATGCCTGTAATCCCAGCACTCTAGGAGGCAAAGGTGGGCAGATAGCCTGAGCTCACGAGTTTGAGACCAGCCTGAGCTAGATCAAGACCCCCACCTCTAAAAAAAAAAAAAAAAAAATAGCTGCACGTTGTGGTGGGCGCCTATAATCCCAGCTACTCAGGAGGCTAAGGCAAGAGAATCACTTGAGCCCAGGAGTCTAGGTTGCTGCGAACTATGACACCATAACACTCCACCAGGGGCAACAAAGTGAGATTCTGTCTGCAAAAAAAAGCAAATTGTAATATAAGAGGCTTTTGTATGAAAATTTAATTGGAGTATAATTTTTCAATTGATTCAAAGAACTGTATCTACTTCTCACATAACTAAACTCTGTAAAGTAACCTAATATTTTTAAACTTTTAAAAACATCTAAAAGAGAAGTCATTTTATTTATTAAATATGTACTCTGTCCGGTCCCCCACAAAACTAAAGTCAGCAAGAAACCACTATAAAAGAGGAAAGGTATTCATTGGCAAGTACAAAACCAAAACTGTACCCGACACAGCCTTTCTGTGCTGAGCATCCAGAGCCTGGTCAATCTCATCAAATAAGTAAAAAGGAGCTGGGTCACATTTCTGAATGGCAAAAATCAGAGCCAGTGCTACCAAGGATTTCTGTCCACCTGAAAGTTGTTGCATTTCTCTCATTTCACCTTGTTTTCCTGTAAATGACACCTAAGAAAATATACTATGAGTTAACAACCTAAAAGGGTAGAATAACCATCACCTCTTAAAATTAAGTTACATATAATATGCCAATTTAGATTTGCAGAAGATTCTATAAATTCTACTGTATTCTATGTAATTCTATGAGTTACTATGATAATGTTCTGAGGAAAATGGAATGTAAAGATATTTTACCCTAATTCCAACTCCAGTGAACTGGTCAACTGATGGAACACTGCTTTGTGACCCAGAACCTCTCTCACTTTCACCACTTCCTTCTCCTTCATCCTGAGACTGACTTCCCTCCACATCTCCTTTCTTCATCACCAAAGTAGCTTTGCCACCAGGTACTAACTTCTGAAATACTTCACTGAAGTTCTTAGAGACCTTAAAAAAAAAGTGTCAAATAATTTGCTTAGATAGAATTATAAATATTACTGCTTAAAACAAAAGAGAAATATTTTAAAATAGACAAATATTTTTTAATCAAAAGAACAATAACAACAGATTGGATATTCTTAAGAGCTGTGTAAAACATTTAAGTTACTATATGTTAGCAAGCTAAATGCTAGATTTGTTCACATGTATGAGATCCACCTATAGATATGGGAACATAGCTTTAAAATCTTTACAAACTGAGTGTAAGAGCTGAAGTTTTTGTCCTGTTGTGTGTGTTTTAACTATAAATAGAAACATACCTGTTTGAAAGTTAACTGAATAGCTTCGTATTTTCTAAGTTCAAGTACATTCATCAGTTCCATGATTGATTTGTAACCTCTATCCAACTCCTCTTGTCGCTTTATTAACTTTTCTTTCTGCTCAGAGAAATTTACAAACTGATCTAAAGCTTTTTTGTTAACATGGCTATACTTCTTTAATTCTGTGTTGCACTGTTCAAGTTTTCGAAACAACTATAAAGACAAAAAGAAAGCATAAATTAATTTACATACATACCAATTTGCAACAAGACTTCAAAAAAAAAAAATTTTTTTTTTTTTTTTTTTTTTGAGACAAAGCCTTACTATGTCACCCTCAGTAGAGTGCTGTAGCATCACAGCTCACAGCAACCTCAAACGTTTGGGCTTAAGCGATTCTCTTGCCTCAACCTCCCAAGTAGCTGAGACTACAGGCACTCGCCACAATGCCCGGCTATTTTTTTTTTGTTGTAGTTGCTACTGTTGATTGGCAGGCCCGGGCTGGGTTTGAACCTGTCAGCCTTGGTGTATGTGGCTGGCGCCATAACTACTGTGCTTCAAGCGCTCAGCCAAGACTTCAAATTTAAAATCAACAAGATTTACCTGTTTGAGGCTCAGTGTCTGGTACTTTTCAAATGCTTCCTGGGGAAGTGATCCAAGTTCTCGAATTTTCTTCATACATTCTTCTTTCTTCTTCAATAGCATGCCTTGCCGATTTGTCATCTTTTCCAGTTCTTTAGTATCATGATTTATAGCATCCATGTGTTCTTTTTCCATGTTTTTCCAGCGTTCCATGCTCTTCTGAAGCTCCTTAATGCCAGCTTCTGTTTTATCAATGGAATTATCCAAATCTAAAATAAAGAAAACACAAAATTAGGTTGTAATATATACTTTGAAGCCAGAGTGTTATGCAACCAAAGATTTTAACAGTCAGACCTACCAAAATAAATAGGCTTGAGATTTTTCTGAGTTTCTCTCAATTTTACTATAAAAATTCATGGACTAAAATCAGTACAAAATTAGGAGTGTATGAATTACTCAAGTATATAAGTTTCATTAATTTAATGTTTATAGAAAACTATTTTCTTCTCAGAAACCAAGTGATAAGAGAAACTTGATTCAGGTATCTCACACTTTTGTCAATGAAATAAATAATTTAAAGTCTTTCATAAAATTGTCACAAACATTTCAACAAAATAAAAGTTACTATTTATGGTGAACCTATTCACTATAAATTGTTTATAATGATGAAAAATAAAAAAACATTAGTACAAGCTTTTGTTTATTTGGATATTTCACTCTGTAGTAAATAATTGTATAAAACAAGCCAAATTAAAAAAAATTGCTATACAGAAGCTCACCTTCTGATCGTGCCATGGTATCTTTTACTCTTTTATTGATGGCTTCAAGTTCTGATGTTGTGGCAGTGAGAACAGTACCCCCTTCTGTCTCTCTCAATTCATTAAGTTCCTACAACACAAAAGGACTTAAGATCATTAAACCACAAAACACAAATTGTTTCAAAATGTACCGCCAATAGTTTCAATAGCTATTGTTACATTTGAATAAACATTCAAAAAACCAAAAAATAAACATACTTCATGTAACTGCAAATACTTAAAGTATCCATTAAGGGGGAGAAAATAATAATATAATTATCAGAAAATTTCTCAGCATCTGATTACATCTGAGAAAATATTAACTAACATTTTCTCAGCACCTAGAATATTCTAGCAATTAACAAAACAAGTAACATTAGGCTTATTTTACGTAAGAATACACTGAGGCTTATAAATATAAATGGCATACCAAAAGTTGTATACTGGGTGACAGTGTTAGAACACCAACCCAAGGTTCATGGACAGATCACTAGGCTTTCAGTCTCTAAAACTCATAATTTCAGAGACTCTCATATAACCAGCTTTAACAGTATGGTCATCAAACCACCCTCCCAAAAACCCAAACCAAAACACACACCTGTTCTACTTGGTCCAAGCGTTTTCTCAGATTTTCATTGAGGTAAGTCTCTACTCGAGTAATAATACCTTCTAATTTAATTCTTTCATTTAGCAACTGTCTGTTTTCCTAGAATTAAGAAGAAAATTAGCTGTCTACATAAACATGCATATTTCACACAGGAATGCTGTTAATCTGCTTTCCTGCTCATTACCTTTCCTCAGATGAGGTGAAAATGGAGTTTTATATTTTATACCCTTACAAAAAGTCCTATATTTTCTTCATTTTCTCTCTTTTACTTATTCATAATGCTAAGTTTTTATGCCTGATTCTTTTTAAAAGGTATATTGTCAAAAATAGGTTTCCCAGCTTGGTGCCAATAGCTCAAGTGGCTAAGGTGCCAACCGCATACACCTGAGCTGGTGGGCTTGAATCCAGCCTGGGTCTGCCAAGCAACAATAACAACTACAACCAAAAAATAGCCAGGCGTTGTGGCAGGCACCTTGTAGTCCCAGCTACTTGGGAGGCTGAGGCAAGAGAATTGCCTAAGCCCAGGTGTTACGGCACTCTACCCAGGGTGACAGCTTAAGGCTCTGTCTCAAAACAAAACAAAACAAACAAAAAATAAAAAAATAAAAATAAAATAGGTTTCCTGCTTTTCATTTTTTGAACTCAGTGTTGGTTGTTTACATCTATGCATTTAAAAAATCTAATATTAAAATATTTATAAAACATTATCAAATCTTTAACTCACTGTTAAACAAGCTCAGTCTTACTAATTATACTACTTACAACTAATAAGTAATGAAACTAAACAAGACAGGAGAAAATGAAGATTTCTTATATAATCCTAACAGCAAGAATGGTATAGAAAAATTCATTAAATTATTATTTACTCTTATGGGAATTAAGTCCAAGTCCCATTTTTATATTTTCCAATATTCTTTTCTTTTACAATCCTTATTTTGATAAAAGAGGCACTTTTCACAATAGCCAATTACCAATGAAATTTTTTCCTGTAAGTTGTACTTGCCTGTTGAAGCTGACGAATTTCATCATTCAGTGCATCTACTCTCTTCTGATCTTCCAGACTAAGTTGAGAAAGCAAATCAGTTCCCAGTTCTGCTTTCAATGACTCTCTGGTAGACTCCATAGCATGCAAACTTGCCTCCAAACTTTGTAAGCTACGTTGCTATATGATAGATTCATTTATTAATAGTTATTAGTCACTGTAGTACTTACAATAGTAAAAAACTGAAAACCTGTATTTGACATTAGTGAGCTAAATAAATAATATCAACTCAATTATTATGTACTCATTAAATGTGGTTAACTAAGACTACACAGCAACAAATATGATGCAATACTATGGGGGTATGTGGAACAGATTATATCCCATAATTAAACTACCAGTATACAAAAAAATTCTTAAGGCATATTCTTAAGAACAAAAAGTTGCCAGAGGCGAGGTACAATAGCTGATGCCTGTAATCCTAGCACTCTGGGAAGATGAGGTAGGAGTAAGAGATCCTCGATCTCTTCTAAAACTAGAAAAAGTGGCCTAGTGTGGTGGCGCACAGCTATAGTCCAAGTTACCAAAGAGGCTAACACAGGAAGACTGCTTGAGCTTAGAAGCTTAAGGTTGCAATCAATGAGGCATGATGATCCCACTGCTCTCTAGCCCAAGCGACAGAGCAAGATTCTGTCACAAAAGAAAAAAAAAAGGGCGGCACCTGTGGCTCAGTGAGTAGGGCGCTGGCCCCATATACTGAGGTGGCGGGGTCAAACCCGGCCCCGGCCAAACTGCAACAAAAAAATAGCTGGGCATTGTGGTGGGTGCCTGTAGTCCCAGCTACTCAAGAGGCTGAGGCAAGAGAATTGCCTAAGCACAGCAGTTGGAGGTTGCTGTGAGCTGTGTGATGCCATGGCACACAACCAAGGGCAATAAAGTGAGACTGTCTCAACACAACAACAACAAAAAAAGGTTGCAGATTGTACTAGGGTAGGACAAGTGTGGCTCCTCTTTGTTGTTTCAGTACTATTGATAGTACTTATTGATGTGATTTGTCAAAACTGTTTCAAGTTCATAAGACAATATACTACCATTTATAACTTTGCTTTCTACTCATTTTAATATGGACAAAACACAATCAAATATTCAACTAACTCCATAGTGCTTCCAGACAAAAACAGTACTGACAAATTAAATACCGATGGTCAGACATTACTATTATGCCCTATCTTAAAATGCCTATTTATCCAATGAGGGTGGAAAGTTTGAATGCTGCCAACAGGAGACTCTGGGTATACACAGATGTAAGCAGAGTACAGTTAGATGTAGATATCCAAAAGTACGGGCCTCAACAAAAATGGAACACACAAAATTCAAAGATAACCCATATAACATATAATCCATCCCAATTAATCTATAATAAAACACATACTTACGAACCTTAGGCATAAAAGTTTTCTCTGACTGCTGCCTCTTCTCTTTTAGCATCTTCATTTCTGATAATATGCTATCTCTGGATGCTTTAAATTTCCTTTGCTGGGTCTCTATCTGTTGCATCTGGTTCATCAACTGATCAATTTCATTATTAATCCATATACAAAGCTAAGGAAAACTCTCTCGAAGTTGTAAATATTATCGTATCTTAATTCTCTTCAGTTCTTTAACAACACAACACCATGCATCTCTTTCTTTTCTTTATCTCTAAATAACAGTTGTATGCTCACATTTATGGATCCTAACAATTGAACTATACTGCCTAAACGTACTCAATCACAATAGAAGCTTAAAACATTTCACCCCACTATTTCACTATCAAAATAACATGTATACTAGTAAAATAGCTTAGCTTCCTTTTTAAAATCTAACAATAGTGTATATTTTTAAAATACCTTTTCATTCTATAAATATTTACTGTGTTTTATCTATTATGCATATTATACATGAGGCGCTGTGGTACATTATGAAGATATACATGAAAAGTAGGTCTTGCCCAACATGGAAGAATAATTCAATCTAGCTGGATTATCAAATATAGGAAAAGAGCTGGTATATGCTGTCAAAACCCTCCTTTTTCTTAGTATTTCCCCGTACTTTCTTTGTGCTAACACCTTATCAAATTTAGCCCGTTTTCTCAGTGTGATATGCAGAACTGGGCAAGGTAAGATAAGGTAAGATTCCTGATTTTTCTCTATGCTGTTGCTTTTGCTTGTACCAAATGACACAGAAGTTATAAACTTACAATTAAAAAAACACTGCCAGTTTCACTTAGAGTGTCCTTGATGCTATAAACATTTTTTTTCTTGATGCTCAAGTACTTATATTCTTAACACTGTATAACAAAAAGTGAAGCACACACCAACTATTGCTGCCTTATATCAAAGCCCTATGGTTGTTTTAAGAAAATGCATGTGAACAACTGTTTTAGTTGGCAGCTGAACTAGCCACTCTTCATGCAGCATAATTTTTATGTGAAAAAACAACTATGGTTAGTCAGACTTGGACTTTTGATAGCCATTTCCTCTACTACCACAAAATCTGCACCAAATAACCTCAAGATAATAAAATCTGGCAAAACGAGTGGTTCACACCTATAATCCTAACCCTCTGGGAGGCCCGAGATTGCCTGAGCTCAGGAGTTTGAGACCAGCCTAAGCAAGAGCAAGACTCTGTCTCCAAAACAATAGCCAGGTATTATGATAGGCACCTGTAGTCCCCGCTACTTGGGAGGCTGAGGCAAGAGAATTGCTCAAGCTCAAGAGTTTGAGGTTGCTGTGAGCTATGATGCCACCACACTCAATTCCAGGGCGACTGAGTGAGACTGTCTCAAAAAATAAAAATAAAAAAGGTAATAAAATCTGCCAGGTATGGTAGCTCCCACCTATAGTCCTAGCACTTTAGGAGACTGATGCAAGAGGATCACTTGAGGCCAGGAATTCAAAATCAGCCTACACAAGAGTGAGACACCACCTCTACAAAAAATAGAAAAATTAGCCAGGTGTGGTGGCACGTGCCCATAGTCACAGCTACTTGGGAAGCCAAGGCAAGAGCACTGCTTGAGCCCAGGAGTTTGAGGTTATAATGAGCTATGATGACACCACTGTACCCTAGCCTAGGCAACACAGCCAGACTCTGTCTCAAAAAAATAAAATCTAATGAACATTTTTCAAACCATATATATTTTACTTCTGCACAATGTGTGACATTACTGATGCCTCCCACCCTCTTCCTTACTCCAACAATACCAAGGTTTTCCTTTTACAATTCACTGACCAGGCCTTCTTAGTTTCTTTTCTTTGCAGATTATCTTTAATTTTCACATTTCTTGGGTTCTTCTCACCCAAAAGTAATTCACTGATGTTAGCTATTAACAGTTATGTAAAGGATCAGTATTAAAATGCTTTTAGCTTTTCCTCTTAGTCTTTAAAAGTTAAATAGGCAAACATAAGCTCCTGTACGTACATACAAATCAAAGTGAAAAGTCATGAAATTTTTCCCCACTTCGTGGGGGAGGAAAAAAACCCCCACAAAATACCCAAACACAGAAGACTATATACTGCAATCAAAACATAGTTCTTTTTCTACAGTATCCATAACTAAGCACAAAATAAAAAGATATTTTCAATATTTCTGCGCAGGTTTTCATTGAGCTTTGCTTCAAGCTCACCTAATTCTTCTTCTGCTTTTCTGACATCTTTTTGCAATTCAAGTCGAGACTTCCTTGTGTCATAATAACCTCCAGTTAGAGCACCCCGATGACTGACTTGGTCACCTGTAAACAAAACGTAAGAAAGGTAATAATTCCATATAACTTCTTTATTCAACGATAAATTGACTTATAGTCAAAAACCTAATCTGAAGGCTTTACATGCATCATGAGAATTAAAAAGTTAAAAATTTAAGTCACCCTGAAAAAAATTTTTTCCTAAAATTTGCAGCTTAAAAACTATATATATTCCAGGTGACCCTGAATATATGCCAGAAAGCAAGGAAGTGCTGAAGACTAATGAGGATATGTCAATAAGACATAGGACCTAGCCTGGAATTCCTACTGCCCATATCTGGGAAAACCAGACATCAAAAATAATGACAACAGTGATACTTTTTTTCCACAGTGACACTTTTTAAAAAATGAAAGGAAAGGGGTCTCCTTTACAGAACAATGACTGCTAATAAATGCAGAGGCAAATGACAGAATTGAAGAATCATTGTTTTGGAACCCCCAGTGTAATAACGGATTCAAGCAAAGGTGAATAAAAATGCCAAAACAACTGGAAAAAAATTGTTGGCAAGACATAGTATTCACAAACAATATCATGCATCATTTATTAATCACAAAGGGAAAAGGTACCTTTTACAACAAAGATATACTAGTGATCGAAACAGCATCATTAACATCACACATAATAACAATGGAGTAAGTATACATCATTCATGCAGCATTCATGCCAAGAACGCTTAACCTGAATCTAGTGATGAGGAAGCAACAAGACAAATACAGAGAATAGAACTTTCTATGGGAAAATCCATTTCATGGGGAGGGTAGGAGGAGAGATAAGAGGAATTGTTCTGTATGTAAAGAATCTAAAGAGAAGACGCTGTGTGCATCCCTAACTGGATCCTAGATAGAAAAATATTTTGGGACAACTGAGAAAATTTGAATGTGAATTGTGTTTGACTTTCTGACTTCAATAAAATATAAAGAGAAGAAATAAACAAAAAATGAGAACAAGTGAATCTCTTATCACAGGGGTTCTTAAGCTGGGTTTCACAGATAATATTTAAGAGATCTGTAACTTGAGTGGGGAAAAAAATTTACATCTTTATTTTTATTAACCTGAAAATGAGGCCAGGCATGGTGGCTCATGCTTGAAATCCTACCACTCAGGGAGGCCGAGGCCAGTAGATGGCTTGAGCTCACAAGTTCAAGACCCATCTGAGCAAAAAGCAAGACCATGTCTCTACTAAAAATAGAAAAACTGAGGCAAGAACATCACTTGAGCCCAAGAGTTGGAGGTTGCTGTGAGCTATGACACCATGGCATTCTATCCAAGGTAACAGCTTAAGACTGACTCAAAAAAAAAAAAAAATAAAATAAAAGGAAAAGGAAATTTAGTATTTCCTTCTATAATGAATAGGATAAGAACCACAGTAGTATTAGTACTCAAGACTTTGTTACCAATATAAATATCAGATTACACTTGTCACAGACCTAGAAATATTGTTTCAAAATTATAGAAGTTATAAAACCCATCACTAAATCTTGTTTTCAAATGCATTAAAGAATTACTTTTTTTCTTTTTTTTTTTTGAGACAGTCTCAAGCTGTCGCCCTGGGTAGAGTACCATGGCGTCACAGCTCACAGCAACCTCCAACTCGGGCTCAAGCAATCCTCTTGCCCCAGTTTTTCTATTTTTAGTAGAGATGAGATCTTGTTTTGCTCAGACTTGTCTCAAACTCATGAGCTCAAGCAATCCACCCGCCTCAGCCTCCCAGAGTCCTAGGATTACAGGCATAAGCCACTGTACTTTGCCACATTTTTTAAAATACTGTGATAGCCATGCCAATATAACTGGTTTCCTTTGTGATCCAAAGTAGTTTACCTTATGCATTTAAAATTTCTGAGAAAGGATCCATAGGCTTCAAGTAGCCAAAGGAATGCATAGTGCAAAAAAGGTTAAGAACACCTGCTACAGACCTAATACATACTAAACATCAAGTATGAACCCTGTTTGACCTCTCACTTGAACAAACTATTTAAATGATAAAATAACTGAACACGAATTTTCAAATACTCTTAAAACCGACTACGAATTACTATATAAGATATACTCATCAGACATGCACACAGTACAAGTGACACTGCACAGTTCGTTGCTTGTTAAATGATTTATTACGATTTATTCATTCAAAACTAAGAATTACTATTACAAACCTTCCAAAGTAATGCAGTCCATAGTGAAAGCACGGGCCAGCTGAGTTGAAACTTCCATGCTACGACAAATAAGTGTCTTGCCAAACACATGTTTGAAAGCTTTGTCAAATCTGGGATTGTACCTCAGTTTACTGATCATAGGAATAGCATCCTAAAAATAAGTATTTTGTCAGCAAGCAAAATATCACAATTAAAAATTATTAAGTTATTAATTATATCTGTAAGAAAAACAATTAAACACAAATGCCAATACATTTCAAAACCACTGTTTTTTTAATACTGAAGAAGTTAGAAGACTCATTCTACTGAAGTATCCTGGAAATTTTGTTCATGGTATCATTAAGGTTTTCAGTATTACAGCACAGTGATAAAAGAGCTTAGCTGCTCTGAAGCCAGACTGCCCAACTTGAAAATCCTGGTTCCACCCCTCATCATATATGTGATATATGTGATATAAGTTACTTAACTTCTCCAGATGATTACTTTATTTACAAAACTGCAAGCACAATATTAAATACTTAGGATCATGTCTCTCACATAGAAAACCTAAATAAATGTAAATAGTATTTCCCCCAACTTTTTAAATTTTATATGTTTATATCTAAATTAGATACTTCGAAAAATATTTTATCAAATAAAATGTATTTTTTTACTTTATTCCTAAACTGTTTAGTTTCAGAATTTTTTAAACTATGAAATACACTCTTTATACAGAAAAATGCAATAAACATGTTAAACTCAATTACAGAAGGAACACCATTATAACCACCACACAGCACATTTTTTAAAATACTGTGACAACTATGCCAATATAACTGGTTTGCTTTGTGATCCAAAGTAGATTATCTTATGCATTTAAAATTTCTGAGAAAGGCTCCATAGGCTTCAAGTAGTCAAAGGAATGCACAGTACAAAAAAGGTTAAGAACTCCTGCTATAGACCTAATTATTACTTTTAGGAAACATGAACTAAACATCAAGTATGAACCCTGCCTAATGACACCCCAAAAGTCACAAGTGTACTCCATTCCTAATCGCAAAGTGGTTACATACAGTGGCTAGCTGCTGGAGGTGATCGCTATTGTTGGCTGTGTGCTAATCACATCCTTGTACTTCTTTCTAGTTCTATCATCTAAGTTTAGTTATGTAGCTTAACTGGAACCACACTACATGCACTCTTTTGTGTCTGGTTTGATTCATACATTGTTTGTGAGATTCAACTTCTCTTTCCCCAAAACTTCAAAGGCAATTTATGGATCTGAAAGTGAAAAAACTGAAGCCTTTTGTAGCTTATAAAATTCTTAATTTTCCATTTAAATTACTGATCCTTCCTCATAGGGTTTTAGCTTTAACCTAGAGGATGGTAAAAATAGCTGCTATTACTATCAACATTCTGTGGTACCTCAAAACAATTACATTTTTCACTAAGGGCATCTAAAAAATATGTGTAGTCCATTTAAAATATACTAGCTAGTAACAAAAGTAACATCATGCTTTCAGAATCTGTCACTTTGTTAGCCATCTTTCATTTAATTTATAAAGTATATCCAGAGGCCGAGGTGGGTGGATTGCCTAAGCTCACAGGTTCAAGACCAGCCTGAGCCAGAGTGAGACCTGGCTTCTAAAACTACCCAGTTGGCTCAGCGCCTGTGACTCAAGTGGCTAAGGCGCCAGCCACATACACTGAGCTGGCAGGTTCGAATCCAGCCTAGGATTGCCAAAACGACAGGTGCAACAACAACAACAACAAAAAAATAGCCAGGCATTGTGGCAGGTGCCTATAGTCCCAGCTACCTGGGATGCGGAGGCAGAACAGATTGAGCCCAAGAGTTGGAGGTTGCTGTGAGCTGTGATGCCACTGCACTCTACCCAGGGCGACAGCTTGAGGCTGTGTCTCAAAAAAATAAAATAAAATAAAAATAGCCAGGCACTGTGGCGGGCACCTGTAGTCCCAGTTACTTGAGAGGGTCAGACAAGAGAATCACTTTACCCAAAGAGTTAGAGGCTGCCGTGAGCTATGACACTACAGCACTCTACTGAGGGCAACAAAGTAAGACTCTGTCTCAAGGAAAAAAAAAAGTATATCCAGAAAACTTTAAGATATTCAGTAATTCTCCAACTCCCTAACCTTAACTTTGTCACACACAGAAATGCTCTCAAAGCATCCTGTCCTTATATGCTTCAACACTTTACACATTTGAAAAGACTTGTTTTATGTCTTGGCTGTGACTTCTGTATCTCTCCTCAACCCTACCCAATGCTAACTATGCTCTATAGGAAGAAAAGCATGTTTATCTCATAGAACAATAAATGCCAGTATATAATGCCTGGGCACTAGCACATACTAAACAGTTTATGTAATAAAAAGAAACTTAATGAAAGACAGATAGACCTTCACACACTGACTCACATTGGTTTCGGGATAGGCAGTATCTCTGACATCTAACTTGTTAAGAGGCAGAAAAGTGACCTCTCCAGGAAGATTCATTTTATTAAACTCCATTAAAATCTTTGTGCTGACTTCATCTGAATCAACAATGTGATAAAATAACCTACATGTAAACAGAGTAAAACACACTTTGTTTAGACTTTAAAGTGTTATAAACATTTAAGCATCAAACAATTCACTTTATTTCTATAAAACCCAATTTGTACTGATAGGGAAAAAAAAAAAAAAAAAGACTACTTAGAAAATTCCAACAAGCCTGCTGTGTAAATTCATTAGCTAATGTTAGTGAGGTATTTCTGAAGATGGAATATATGGATTATCATTACTTGTTGTATACTTATTTACATAATTTGGAATATTCTGAATTTTTAAACGAGAATAAACTTCAAGTTTCTCGTGAAAAAAAAAAAAAAAAAAAAGAAAATTCCAATGGAGAGATGGAGAAAACCCAAAGAGGACAAGTTGTAGTTTCTATGATAGGAACAAATACTTAGCTCCTACTTCTTTAATCAGAAAGTTAAATAAGGAACCAAGATACACAAAGATAATGGAAGACATACCATATTAAAATTACAGAAAGTTATTTCTTAGGTTACCCTTAGTGCTTTTTTCCTTTAAAATGCTAAATATCAAGTAAAAACCTTCACCTGTTTCCAGCAGTGACTTCCACACATGTGTAGAAAGCTGGCTCACATTCAAAGTTATTCATTACAATGCCATGATAACCATTTTGGACATGCTGGTTTATTCCTTTTCGACGAAAGTGGTCTAGCACTTTGTTAATGCTATCTATTCCATTTAAAATGGCCTGTAAATTGTTAGAAGTGAAAATATTAAAATAATATCAGCAACAGTACACTTACTAAAAAATGAGTCTATTAACACCATACATTTTAAAATATACTAGAAACTAAATTAAACCTCCCCAACAAATACATCACCTCCTTGAAATATGGCAACTACAAGTAACACCTTTTATTATTGTACACTGTTCTATGACAATAGGGTAAAAAATGGACTTATCACCTAAAAAATTCAAAGTGCTATCACTATAGCATAGGAAGTAATAATGCTGCTTAATTCCTATTGTTTCATATCTATAGAGGATAAGTGATTTGGACTTCACTCTCCTATTTATTATCTGAAATCAATGATCTGTAACTTGAAAGCTAATAAATTCCTATGTAATAATGGCTTACTTAATAATTCACTGGTAAACAGAAGTAATAAAAAGAACCTGCCCCACCTTTCCTGTTGCCGCTCTAAGAAGTTGCTGCTTCTTTTCCAGATCTTCTCTTTTAGCAGCAAGCGCTTGCTGTTCTGCATTCTCCTCTCTCCACAAGTAACTAATCAACAAAAATTAGACTGCCTTTAAACACATATGACACAGTAATAGACAGTTTAGACTAAAAACCATATAACAGCCAGTAATGATTACTCATAAAATTAAAGCCAAAAAAAATAAATAAATAAATAAATTAAGGCATATTTTAGTCTGTACTAACTTTCTTTCACTTTGTAATTCATCTTTCTTATTCTTAACTTCGTAATATTTTCTGTCCAGTTCCTCTACTCGAGCTTTGACTTCATTCAGATCCTGGTCCAGTTTCTATGAAAATAAAAATAAATCAAACTTAAAATTCTATTTCATTAAACTAATCCATAATGATAGAAAGCTCCTCAATGGTTATAAACAGATGATGTGGGGGGAGCAAATGGTGAGCAAGGGAGGACTTATCAAAGGGCATGGGAAATAATTTTGGATAATAGGGAGGCACCTGTGGCTCAAAGGAGCAGGGCACCAGCCCCATATACCGGAGGTAGTGGGTTCAAACCTAGCCCCAGCCAAAAAATAGAAAAATAATTTTGGATGATAAACATGTTCATTATCTTAATAGCAGATAATGCTGCAGGTACAGTGTGTATGAGTGTCAAAACTCATCAAACATGTACAATTTACTGAATGTCAATTATACCTCAACGAAGCTGTTCAAAAATCCAATTTCAATTTTAAACATCTTTATGCAAAAAACACATCACTCAGAAAAAAACACAAAATAAATTACTCTAGAAAACATTGCTAACATAATTTGTTAATGTTATCTAAACCTTACTATTTCTATAATATACACTCTAGGATTTTAGAACAAAAAAAATACATTCACAAATTCTGAAAATAATAAAAAAATTCTCAAAATAATGCAGTGAATACTTTTATATTAACCCCTCTACACACACATACACACAAAATAAAAGACCAAACATATTTTCAAGTATTTTACAATCAAGAACAATGAGCCAGCGGTGCCTGTGGCTCAGTGAGTAGGGCGCCGGCCCCACATGCCCAGGGTGGCATGTTCAAACCCAGCCCCAGCCAAACCGCAACAAAAAAATAGCCGGGCGTTGTGGCAGGCGCCTGTAGTCCCAGCTACTTGGGAGGCTGAGGCAAGAGAATCACCTAAGCCCAAAAGCTGGAGGTTGCTGTGAGCTGTGATGCCATAGCACTCTACCAAAGGGCCATAAAGTGAGACTATCTCTATTAAAAAAAAAAAAAAAAAACAATGAGCCAAAAAATTTTTAAACAGGCAGAACTTATATGAAAGTAAGGTACTACTTCCTTAAGGATAGTTAGCAAACTAAATTCACGAATTTAGTGGGTTAGACTGAGCTGGAAAAAACCCAGCATCCTCTCCCTAGAGTTTAAGGAAGCTGACACTCACATCCATTCAGAAAATAGTTACCAAAACCCAACTATGTGTCAGACACTGTTTTAAGAGCTGAGGAATCATCAAGAAACAAACCAAACTACTTGCTTTCACAGGCAGCAATAAAATAAGCAAGATGAAAATAAAAAATAAATAAATAAAATAAGCAAGATGAATCTGAAGATCAACTATCCTTTGAGAGGGGGTACTTCTAAATTGTGCTTCATGAGATAATTATATAATCTGTATGTAACCAATTATTAGCAAATATCAAAATAATTACAAATACTCCCTGAATACTAAAAAGTATTAGTCTTTACTAGTAATGTGACATAAGCACAGGTACTACATAACATTATCTTCTTCTATTAACTCTTTAAGGCAATGTGCATAGTCTTATCTTTACCAGCTTCTGTTCAATTAGAGCGTCTGCCAAACAATGGGTGGCACAATAAGAGCATAAGTGCCAATAAATCAAACCACTTAATTTAACTATTTCTGAGAATTTCTAATGTCAATACAATCGAATGGAACTGCAGATTACAATACACCAGAAGACTGGAATACATATAAAATAATATATAAATTTATCGTGAGTTCTACCCTTGCATCAAATGGAACAGAATCAAAATATTTTGCTCAAATTTTTGCTGATTTAAAAAATCTTGGATAATTAGAATGACTCAACATTTTGGATAATTAAACTCATTCATACTACACACGAGAAAACTGGGACTCAGTGGTAACTGAAACCATTAAAAAAGAGTAAACAAATCTCCTTTGTAAAATTCAACTTTCCTTTAAAGGAAAGTTTTTCCATAAAGTCCTTTTTTCCATAAAGTCTCACTTTATGGCCCTTGGTAGAGTGCTATGGTATCACAGCTCACAGCAACCTCCAGCTCCTGGGCTTACGCGATTCTCTTGCCTCAGCCTCCCTAGTAGCTAGAACTACAGGCGCCCGCCACAACGCCCGGCTATTTTGTTGTTGCAGTTTGGCCGGGGCTGGGTTTGATCCTGCCACCCTCGGCATATGGGGCTGGCGCCCTACTCACTGAGCCACAGGTGCCACCCTCAACTTTCCTTTTTCTTTTTTTTGTTTTTTGAGACAGAGTCTCACTTTGTTACCCTCAGTAGAGTGCCGTGGCATCACAGCTCATAGCAACCTCCAACTCTTTTGGGCTTAAGCGATTCTCTTGCCTCAGCCTCCAGAGTAGCTGGTACTACAGATGCCTGCCACAATGCCCAGCCATTTTTAGCTACAACTGCCACTGCTGTTTCAGCTGGCCAGAGCTGGGTTTAAACCCACCACCCTCAGTATATGGGGCTGGCGCCCTACCCACTGAGCCACATGTACCACCCAAAATTAAACTTTTCAATGGTAATGACTTAATTCATCCCCAAGCTGATTACATGCTAGAAGACTGTAGATTAAAGAGTCTATTTTCTAAATTAACGTTTCATCTTTATAGGCCTAAACAATTCAAAACCTATTGTGTAATTAACTACCATTACAGCTTACACTATTTCTAAAATCCCACATTCTCTTTTTTTCCAGGTATATCCCAAACACTACCCTTTCTGAAACCACGATGATAATCAGAACCAGTTATAAAATAAGCTACCTATATTAAACGCTAAAATAATGTATTTTACAGACTGTACAGAACAACACATTACAAGAGGGGCCAAAATAACACTAATGACAGCAACTTATGTTTGATAAGCATATTGGAATGTGTATTGCATAAATATGAAACAAAATAAAGCATAACAAATATAAATAATAAAGCAAAACCATCAAAAGGGTTTTGATACTGCAGTGCAGGTGCTAAAAATACACTGTGGAAAATTAATTTAGGATTATACCAAGAAGCAAAAGGCTGGTTTACATAATACAACCAGCACTATGAAATCATCTGTTTACAATAAGGGAAAAAGATTCAACTACACAAGCTGTCATTCTGATACCCAAAGCTGTGGCTAAAATACTGGAAAATAATGAACTTCAAGCTTGAGAAAGAATGAATAAAGCCTCTCAATAGAAGACCATGGTTTATCACCACTCTTTCAAAAAAAAGCATCTGCTATGATGGCTCCATGAAGGAGGTAAAACTCGTTTTATTTAAACAAAGGACATGTAATTATCACAGGTGAAACTATACTAACAAATTCCACTACCAGAATCAATCCCCATTCTTCCCCTACCTCTATGAAGTATCCTGACAAGGACCACAGAATAATGGAGTTTCAAAACCAATAAGCTACTGTCTATTACTCTTCTTCATCTTATCTACTAGTTGTTTATGCTTACACAGGCAGTTGTGTTTGCTCCCCACTCTGTTTTTGTTTTGGTTATATGATTACATGTAACTATATTAAATAAAGAGATATGAATGCAAAGAGTTATTTCTTTAAAGACATGTTTTGGACACATTCAAAGATGAATCACTGGGCGGCGCCTGTGGCTCAAAGGAGTAGGGCACCAGCCCCATATGCCGGAGGTGGCGGGTTCATTCCCAGCCCTGGCCAAAAACTGAAAAAAAAAACAAAGATGAATCACTAATAACTGAATTAAATGGGCAAATCAACCATAAGATTAGGGAGAAATAACTTAATAATATATAATAAATGTATATATATTTATATATACTTTATAACAAATAAAATAATTTAAAATGTCAAGTCATAAAAAATCAAAGACAGACTTGAAGAACTGGTCCAAATTAGAGCAGACAAAAGAAACATGACAACCGAAAGCAACATTATTGATGGTAGATGGAATCCTGGATCCTGTTATAAGAATAGGTGTATTTATATGAAGTCATATTAAGAAAGTCCCTTAAAAATTCTAATCACTACTCACACTATAAAAAAAAAAAAAAAATACCTCTTAGGTTTTACATCAAAAGATTGAAACATGAATGTATAACTGTTTAAAATAAAATGCTTTATGTATATGTATGTATACATACACACGTATACATATGTATTATATGTATTTTAAGATTTCATGCTTTTATTGCACTTTTTTGATAAACTAACCAATAACCAACTGGTACAGATTTCATAGGGTAAGAAGATTCTGTGTACTACATCCATCCTGCACACTCCCTTCTCATCAAGTTCAACACCTTCTGCTTAACCATACATAGTTACACATTATTTCATTTCAAATAATAAGATCTGTTTTACTCTGGAAATGATGATTTTATCTTCTACTTTAATTTTTAAGAAAATGCCAGCTAAACATGCAAATAATGAAATAAAGTTGTTGTTGTTTTTTTTTTTTGAGGCAGAGCCTCAAGCTGTCGCCCGGGGTAGAGTGCTGTAGCATCAGAGCTCACAGCAACCTCCAACTCCTGGGCTCAAGCAATTCTCCTGCCTTCACCTCTCAAGTAGCTGGGACTACAGGCGCCCGCCACAACGCCCAGCTATTTTTTGGTTGCAGCCGTCATTGTTGTTTGTTGGGCCTGGACTGGATTCAAACCCACCAGCTCAGGTGTATGCGGCTGGAGCCTTTAGCCACTTGAGCCACAGGTGCCGAGCCATGAAATAATGTTTAATTCATT
Source organism: Loris lydekkerianus (assembly GCA_963574355.1). NCBI lineage: Eukaryota > Metazoa > Chordata > Mammalia > Primates > Lorisidae > Loris > Loris lydekkerianus. The sequence goes on along the minus strand of CAUYPK010049538.1, from coordinate 15,846 downwards.
TAAAAAAGTTATAAAATCATTGTTTTAACCCATGAAAAATATATTTTGCAGTAAGTTATTGATAAAATTATGTTAGAATATAAAATAATGAAAAATAAATAAGATAGGCCAGGTGCAGAGATTCACATCTCTAATCCCAGCACTCTGGAGGCCAAAACGGGTGGATAACTTGAGATTAGGAGTTGGAGACCAGTCTTAAGACCTCATCTCTATTAAAAACAGGAAAACTAGGCTGGGTACAATGACTCACGCCTGTCATCCTATATCCTAGCACTCATGGAAGCCAAGGCGAGTGGATTGCCTGAGCTCAGGAGTTCGAAACCAGCCTGAGCAAGAGCGAGACCCCATCTCTACTAAAAATAGAAAAACTAGCCGCATTATGTCAGATGCCTATAGTCCCAGCTACTTGGGAGATAAAGACAAGAGAATTGCTTAAGCTCAAGAGTTTGAGGTTGCTGGGAGCTATGATGCCACACCATGCTAATCAGGGTGACAATGTGAGACTCTGTCTAAAAAACAAAAAAAAAAGTTTTAAAAAGAATAAAAATAGAAAAACTAGCCAGATATCGTGGCAGGTGCCTGTAGTCCCAGCTACTTGGGAGGCTGAGGTAACATGGATCACTTGAGTCTAGGAGTCTGAGGTTGCTATGAGCTATGATGCCACAGAACTCTACCTAGGGCAAGAGAGTAAGACTCTGTCTCTAAATAAATATACAAATAATATAAAGTTGTTTTAGACTGTATGATGTTATAATTAACGGTAGATTCATAATATATTTATAAACATACTCAATCTACATGAACACTCATTGACATGGACAAAATACTCTTTAAAAAAAAAAGAAAGAACTACTATATGTGTATTAAACTGTTCTGGCCTTTTCTTTTCTTTTTTTTTTTGGAGACAGAGTCTATGTTGACCTCAGTATAGTGGTATGTCATCACAGCTCATAGCAACCTCACACTCTTCAGCTTAAGTGATTCTCTTGCCTCAGTCTCCTAAGTAGCTGGGACTACAGGTGCCCTCCACAACACCTGGCTATTTTTTTGTTGCAGTTGTCATTGTTGTTTAGCTGGCCCAAGCCACGTTCAAACCCACTACCCTCAGTGTATGTGGCTGGAGCCGTAACCACTGTGCTACGTGCGCAGAGCTGTGCTGGCCTTTTCTAAATAAGGGTCTGTCTTGTGTAGTTTAAAGAGTACCATGTAAACTTATTTATGAATGAAACTGGAGGCAGTGCTCGTAGTTCAGAGGGCAGGGCGTGGCCACACACATCCAGGCTGGTGGGTTCAAATCTGGCCCAGGCCAGCTAAACAACAATGACAACTGGGACAAAACAAAAAAATAGCCAGGTGTTGTGGTTGACACCTGTAGTTTCAGCTACCTGGGAGACTGAGACAAGAGAATCGCTTAAGCCCATGAGTTTGGGGTTGCTGTCAGCTGTGATGTCACGGCACTCTACCGAGGGTGACAAAATGAGACTATCTCAAAAAAAAAAAAAAAAAACTGAAGTAGATAAAACTGTAGAAGTTTATATCTTCTGAAAGATTTCTACAAAGCAACAATAAAAGTTCTTACATTATATTGCTCCAGATTTTTTTCTTTATTTGCCTCAGTGTCCTCCAAATCCTTATGTATAGCAGCAATCTGTCTTTTCTTATCATTTATAGCCTGATCTAAAGACTTGAGTTCCTTTTTAATCCATTTATCCCTTTCTTCTTTTGATGTAAACTGGCTTCCTCGACCCTGCTTTGCATAAAGATCCGTTCTTTCCTGGGTTGCTTGAGCCAATCTACACAAGATAGAAGAGAATGGGGTTGAAAATGAGAACAGGAAATAACAAAGTTTAACTGCAGTCAATAATGTGAACTATAGATAGAAATATAAAGCCATTTTTAAAAATTATATAAAAAAGGAAATAAGTGTAAAAAGTAACACAGCCCCATGAACTCCCCAGTTTTATGTACTAGTAATTTAACTTCAATCACAAAGTCAAAGAACATCTTATAACCTAAGGATTTCAGGCAGACCCTGTGTTTACTCTAGGCCTGGACTGGTTAGTAAATTTAGATAGTTCTAGTGCTCCACCTCAGGATTTTTTAAAAATGTTCTAATTACTCTTATCTCCATAAGCATTTGCAATTCCTTACATTAAGAGATTAAAGATTAAAAGACAAGAGAAAGAGAAAAAACATTTAAGATATATAGAATATTAATGTTCAGATTATATAAAATACTCATATGAAACAAAAATAAATCTCAAAAAAAAAAAAGCAAAGGATAGACAACTCACTAAAAGGAATGTTAAGTGGCATAAAAACAGGATAATATAATAAATCACGTGAAATCAGTAAACATTGGCAAGCCCACTCCATAGAACTTAAAATGTCTACTATTAAACAGCACTGAGTGAAGAAAGCTGCAGAATGAAACATAGTAAGATGCCCTTTGAGTGAAAAAAAGAACATGATGAACGCTTTAAAAAGCCCAACATTTAGTTATCGAAATGTTATATAGGCAAGTTACTTAACCTCCAAGAGCTTCAAGCTTACTAAAGTTAGGATTATGTCTTAACCCTTATATCTCCAAGGGTTTTTTGCAGAGAAATAATTTAGGTAGTATGTGTACAATACATAGCCCATGGCCCACCGTAGTTAACATTACCTATTATTTCTCTGAAGCGAGCATTTAACTTTTGCCCTTTACTGTGCTAGTGCACTATATAGCCCATATCCAGGTTCTTTCTGTAAAGGAACTATGTAGAAAATTAAAGTATTGATGAATATTCCCAGACCTAGCAATTCCTCGTTCTTCTTTTTCTTTTACACTGTTGAATTTAGGTTCTGTTTCTGCCAGTTCTTTCTGCTTTTCTTCTATTTTTTCAAGGAGCTTCTGCCTCTCTTTTAATAAACGTTTCTGTAAATAAAGGAAGACAAATCAAAAAGCAATCTGCTTAAAATTTTTTGGCTGATTTTTAAGTCTACCATAAAATACTATCTCTTGGGGTTACATATAAATTTTTTAAGTTTTTTCACAAAAAACACTCATGATAAAAATTAGTCTTGCAACATAAAACTAATTTAATATAAGAAACAAGAAAATATGGGGGGGGTGCCTGTGGCTCAAAGGAGTAGGGCGCCAGCCCCATATGCCGGAGGTGGCGGGTTCAAACCCAGCCCCGGCCACAAAGTGCAAAAAAAGAAAGAAACAAGAAAATATTATTAAATTCTACTCAAGTGTAAATTTTAATGTAAGCTTTTACAAAAAATTCAAACATGAACCAATCCCAGGAAGGACTCTCTTCTTCAGTTCCCACTCTCCCAAATATTAGGTCTTTCATTTTCAGCATTTTAACTTACCCTTTGTTCACTATTGCCTGCCAATTCGTCTTGTAAATCCTTGGCTTTAAGCTCCAATTTAGTCCTCTGCTTAATTTGTTCTTGTCTTTCAGCACTAAGCTGTTCTTTTTCTTCTTTCATAGCAGAAATTTTTGTTTTCAATTCTCTAACTTGGCGCTCAATATCCTATCCAAAAAGTATTGAACAAAAATGAGCTAGGCAATTAGATGTACAACAGAACTGTGATACCATTAATTCTGTACCTGCTTTTTCTTTTATTTATTCTTTTAGTACTATTCCGTCAAATCTCAATCCCTGTGATTCCCTCTTATGGTTACCATTCTATAATCCTGGTACAAAAAGGCTTAAAGTTCATGTAAATTTGTTTATAATCTTACCTCCATTTTATCTCTAGCATCCTGCTGGGCATCTCTCAATTGTCTGGATTTTTCTCCACTAGTCTCTCGCTTAGCAGAAAGCTGGAAAAAAAAAAAAAAAAAAAAGCCACCACCTCTAACTCTATATTTAGATTATATGCTATATTTGCTTAGTTTTTCATAACACCTAGTAAATTTTTTTATTTTCGCGAAAATAAACCAAAAGTAACAATTTACTTAAAATATTCTTACAAAAAAAACTTTAAAAATGGTTTTAAATAGAAAACTGAAACTTACCTAAATAAATGGGTACACAAAGTATCAGCCATACTAATTATAAAATAAATTCTAAAAATCAAATTATAAAATATATTCTAAAAAAATCCAAGAAACGTTAAGGCTGGTTTTCCCCTTACCTGGTCTGATTATATTTCATATGTAACTACAGCAAGGACCAACAAGGGACTAAGCATTTTCCTTAGAGTAAACTCAAAGAAAAAATTTGCTGACTAATAAATTTATTGAGAGTTTTTTTTAAGTTTCTATTTAAAATAACTGAAAAGTGAAAATATGCAGACTAAAAACTACAAGGTTCACATGAGAGAAAAACTCAGTTGGATTCAAGTAGGGGGTAAGAGATTTGGTGGGCTCCCAAATCTCTCTTACAATGCCCATGTCCTGGGTGAAGGACATAGCCACAACTAGACTTTAACATTACAGAAGCAAACGATGTAACCTAATTGTATTTACCCTCATATTATTCTCAAATTAAAAATAAGAAAAAAAAAAATGTGAATACTGTATGACATTAACATGTTCATAATAGCAAAATTAATCTAAGTATCAAAGGTAAATAATTTACCTCATCAAGCTTAGCACGAGTCTCATTAAGTTCTTGATTATAAATGGTATATTCCAGGGCTCGTCTCATTTTATCCCACTTCTGATACTGAGCTAGTTCTTCCTTTTCTTCCTCTAAAGTATGTAATCTCTCTTCAATGTATTTTAATAACTCATTGATTTTTTCCCGTTTACCCTCTTTAAAACAAACACAAAAAACAGCCAGGGAGAGAGGTAGAGGAATTGAGTACAATTTTTATGTAATAACATCATTTCTCAAATGTATCATAAATTTACTCTTAAGAACTGTAGCCTTATTTGTTTGATATTACATGGTAACCGAATCTAAGATAATAAAATGGCAATTAAGATGCTTTATCAGAAAGCATCAGAAAACAAATTTATATATAGTGACACTGATCTTATATTACATGTAAAAGGGCCTCAGTTTAAGTTTCCTTTCAAAAAGACAGTGTGCACACCCCCAAACACTGAAAAAAACCTAACGTCATTGGTGTTATGAGTTCTTAATTTTTATTAATAACAACATTATTTATAGCTGCCACATATTGGATAATTACATATTTCCATGATGGGGCTTCTTTGACCCTCTACTCATCATCATAAACTACAGAATTTTACAAATGGAGAAGCTCTGGGCCAGAGAAATCAAGTCTAACGTCATGTTAATTAATTAAGTCAGATTTTTAATCCAAAACTTTCTGACTCTACGCCAGCAGTTCTCAACCTGGGGGCTGCAACCGACCCCTTTGTAACAATGAAAATACATAATGCACATCAGATACATACATTACCGTTCATAACAGTAGCAAAATTATAGTTATGAAGTAACAACGAAAATAATTTCAGGGTTGAGGGTCACCACAACATGAGGAACTGTATTAAAGGGTCGCAGCAGTAGGAAGGTTGAGAACCACTGCTCTAAGCCATAATATGACACAGCACATGAAAAGCAAAGCAGGGCTTAAGTTTTACATTTACTTATTCCTGAACAATTTAAAATCTAATGCTAACTTATACTCCAGTGTTTTCCTGCAGGAATACATCCAAATTTGTTGTCCTAACAACTGACAAGGAAGTTAGACGCAAAAGAAGTTGACTTGCAAAGGTGCGGTATTACTGTATCTAACAGTAGCAGTTCTTTATTCAAAGAGAATTATTCTCTTTAGAATTACTAGAAATTGCAAACCTTAAATTGTCTCAAACTAATTTTCTCTCCATTCAGTACACAAATTGTCATACAATATATTTCTGATAAGACATAACTCCCTCTATAATTATAACACAATGAAAAAGTAATTTGCAACACAAAGAATCCATAAATAAATGGGCAACGCCCGTAGCTCAGTGAATAGTGTACCGGACACATACACCAAGGCTGGGGGGTTCGAACACAGCCCGGGCCAGCAAAATCAATGACAACTGCAACAAAAAAATAGCCAGGCGTTGTGGCGGGCACTTGTAGTCCCAGCTACTTGGCAGGCTGAGGCAAGAGAATCATTTAAACCTGAGAGTTTGAGGTTGCTGTGAGCTGTGATACCACAGCTCTCTATCTAAGACAACAACTTGAGACTCCGTCTAAAAAAAAAAAAAAAAAAAAAAAAAAAAGACAGACAGAATCACATTTATTTTACCTGTTTCTTTCATTAAGGAGATGCTTTCTTCCTTTCTTTCATCATATACTCTAGTACCAGCTACTTCTCTCAATAGCTTTAGTCTCTGAGAATCTGGTGCCGTTGCCATCTGGTTAATCTAAAAATTTTAGAAAAATAATGCTGTACCCTGAGAGTTTTTAATTCATGTATAGGTTGAGTCTACCTATAGGTTAGTATTACCCTAAATGCTTGGGAAGCAGAAGTGTTACATACAGGAGCATCCAACCTCAGCCTGTGGCTATGAATGCTTGTCTAAGACTTGTCTTGGGCCATGCATTAAGGACACAAACACTAAAGCGGATGAGCAACAAAAAGGTCCGTGCGTAATTTTCATAGTATCTGCCACCACAGATATGCATTCATTGCAAGCCATGAGCCACAGTTGGGACACCCTTAGAACTTTCAACATTTTCTTTTCTATCCTTTTTTTTTTAAACACATACTATCTTTACTGGTTTGACGGATCTTTTTAATATTTGCATTTATGGGCAGCGCCTGTGGCTCAGTGGGTAAGGTGCCGGCCCCATATATGGAGGGTGGCAGGTTCAAACCCAGCCCCGGCCAAACTGCAACAAAAAAAGTCAGGCGTTGTGGCGGGCACCTGTGTACTCCCAGCTACTCAGGAGGCTGAGGCAAAGAGAATCGCCTAAGCCCACAAATTGGAGGTTGCTGTGAGCTGTGGCGCTACGCACTCTACCGAGGGTGATAAAGTGAGACTCTGTCTCTTAAAAAAAAAAAAAAAGAAAGAAAAAAATTTCCATTTATACTTACTGGCTGAGCAACCTGAACCCAAAAATCTGAAATGATGCTCCAGTGAGCATTTCATTTGATTACCATGTAAGCAATCAAAGTTTTGGATTTTGAAGTACCGTACTTTGAATTTTGGATTTTTGGATTAAGGATGCCCTATCTATATTCACGTGCTAAATTTTAACTAGCCTGTGATTTGGCTAATATAATTTCTATAGGACATATACCTACATATCCATATCATGTTTACCTAAATGAAACTTGCAAATAAAATCCAATTCAAATTGATACATTCATAAATCTCCTTTTTGGTAACATTAATAAATGAAAGAATAGCCAATACCACTATTTTTTCTTAGTCAATATGGTAATACGTAAAAGAGAAGCTCCATTACCAAAGAACAAGTTATTTTTACAAGAGGAACACATAACTGATGATACATTTTTTTAAAGCTGTAAGTACAATCGTCCCTCAGTATCCATGGGAGATTGGTTCCAGGACCCCCTGAGGACACCAAAATTCAAGATGCTCAATTTCCTTATATAAAGTGCCACAATATTTACATATAACCTATGCACACTCCCAATATACTTTTAAAATCAGATTCTCATTATTGGATACCCCAATAAAACATATTCATTTGTTCATTTGATTTACTCACTTAAAAATTATTTATTGAATGGCTACAACATACATGCCACTCTGCTGGGCACTGGGAAAGGAGCAAATAAAGCAGAGAAGGTCCTGCCCTCATGGAGCTTACATTCTAGTGGGAAAGACAGAAAATTAGCATATCAAAACAGCATAATTTAAGTGTCATGAAGAAAAATAAAACAGATTAAGGAAATAAAGCACATAGGGATGGAGGAAAGGCAATGTTTTTATACAAGGTAGTTATGGGTGGTTGATCTAAAACGATGGGCACAAACTGAAAGGAAGTAAAAGGGACTGTGTTTGGGAGGGAAAAGGGGACTCAGATAACTGCTTTCCAATCAACCTGTTTTAAGAAATTTTCCTCCCACAAATAGCCCTTGGTAGAGTGCCATGGCATCACACAGCTCACAACAACCTCCAATTCCTGGGCTTAGGCGATTCCCTTGCCTCAGCCTCCCAAGTAGCTGGGACTACAGGTGCCTGCCACAACACCTGGCTGTTTTTTTGTTGCAGTTAGGCCAGGGCCAGGTTTGAACCCACCACCCTTGGTATATGGGCCAGTGCCCTACTCACTGAGCCACAGGCGCCACCCAAATTTCTACAATATTTTTATGTGTGATCACTATATAACTTCTATACGCCAATAATGTCTTCCACTATGGTATACCTCAGTAAGTAATACAGAAAACAAGATCCACTTAATCTACTAAAACACTTCTGTCCCAGTATGCAATGGATCTATTCAGTACTTTATAACTATAGTAAAAGTTAATAAATTTCAATATAACATAAATCAATAAAGACAAAAGACAGGGCGGCACCCGTAGCTCAGCTGGCAAGGACGCCGGCCATATACACCTAGGGTGATAGGTTCGAACCCAGCCCGGGTCTGCTAAAGAACAATGACAACTGCAACCAAAAAAAAAAATAGTTGGGCATTGTGGCAGGCGCCTGTAGTCCTAGCTACTTGGGAGGCTGAGGCAAGAGAACTGCTTAAGCCCAAAAGTTGGAGGTTGCTGTGAGCTGTGATGCCACAGCACTCTCCCCAGGACAGCAGCTTGAAACTCTGCCTCAAAAAAAAAAAAAGACAGTAAGGTCCACTTTTGCTTCAGTTTGACCACCAGAATCAGTAAACCAAATTAATTCATCATTCAAATGAAGAATTCCTTAGAAAACAAATTCTGTAAAACAACAAAAATTAAAATGGACATACAATTGTTTTTTACCTTTCCTTGTTTAACAATATAATAAGGATTGCTTCGAGAAAAACCAGCGCTTTCAAGGAGGTTCATCACATCATTTTTCCTGTTGATAAACATTAAAATTAATTTTTCAGATAAATACTTTTAAAACACCCAACAATAAGCAAAGAATCAGCAGCTCCTGGGTTAAGAAGCATTAGGAGAAGAGACCAGCAAGTAAACCTTTGTTTTGTCAGTCTCAGAGGATCTTATGATTTTTATGTTTATGCTCTAAGTATTGATTTGTAGAATATGAGGCAAGTATATCTCATATATGAGGCAAATAAAAGATTTTTATTCGTTTGTAAACAAACTGTAAATTTAAAGAAAAATGCTTACGTGACCATCTTCTTGTCTAAGAAATACTGATCCTTTTTGGCACCAATAACTCTTCGAAGTGAAACTTCCTCTTTATCGATCTAAGAAAAAAATGTAAAAGCCCAAAGTTAATTTAATAGTAGAGCAGAACATTTTTAGTTATGGTCATTTTTACAGTCCTTAACCATAACTATTTATTTTAAAATTTCAATTATCATACTAAAGATAATGCCATAAATACTCAATATTCCTGACAAATAATTTTTTTTTTCAAAATAGACTATACATTCTCATTCGTTGTTCACCAGAATATTTATACTTATATTCTGGTGAACGACAACATGACATGACAAAATCAGTATGTAAACTATATAATTATTTTAGCTTGTGCTAAAAATTATAAAAGCTTAACTAGAGCTATAAATGTTTCAAAGTTTGAAAATAATTAGCTACATCAGTAAAATTCTCAAAACCATTACAAAAAAAAAAAAAAGATGCTTACTGGTAACCGGTTGTCTGAATTATCAAAAATAATCTCCACAAATGCAGAAATAACACGAGGACCAGTACCCTCCTAGAAATAAGAAAAATGAGAAATCTGTCATTTAAGTGGTACATTCATATTCTTCAAACATTTTTTAAAGTCTAGTGCACGGTAAGAAGCCTGATTCAACAGAGAAAATTTTCTTTAAGACTAGTATATATCCCCCCTCTTGCTGAAACAGCAGAGATATTGAATTAGGATAACAAAACTTCTCATCTAAACAGCTTTCGATTCTGAATAAAAAATAAGAACTATGAAAAAGACGTCAAAATTTCATAGACTTATTACATCTTATTCTGTAGACTACTTTTTTATACCACAACACAGGGGCCACCTTATTATACCTATTTCCTAATATCTAAAACTCCATGAAGCTTTTCTCTTATCGTATGCTTTCATCCTCAATGAAAGAAACTTGAAGAAATTATGTGATAATTACTGGAAATCTGTTTCAACATTTAATTTGAAACAGTCTATGTAGTTTTAAATGTTATAGAAATACACACATTTAACGTGTCACAATTAGACCAATCTATGATACAGCAACTACATACCAAGTCTGGATCATTTCCAGATTCTAAAAACTGTTAGTCATGTCATGGTTCAATACAATGAAAAACTATACTGAAAAAAAAAACTATACTAAAGAGGTTATTAATTCTTTTAATGCTTATCTGAGAAGCCTAAAAAGAATTCTTCTGCAGGGAATCAGTCCTGATTACTGAGCTACAAATTACAAACTGAAGAAGGGATAAGAAAAGATAATGAAAGATAATGGTTAAACAAAAAGAACTTCCTAAGCATAAGAGACACCGTTAAGATATGTCAAAGAATCTCACTTTGGTCTTGAAATTAATTAATAAGTAATATTCATATTAGAAAAAAGATAATTACATAATTTTATTTTAGCCTTTGATAATTTTCTTTCAGAGACAGGTCCTCACTAGGTTTCCCAGACTGAAGTGCAGTAGCTATTTACAGGTGCAATCATAGTGCACTGTGGCCTCAAGCAATCCTCCTGCCTCCATCCCCCCCAGTAGCTGGGACTATAGGCCCACACCACCACACCTGGCTACCTCTTATAGTTTTTTATACTCAAATTACTTTAGTTCATTATTCATGATTAATAAAAATTCTAACAACTTACATTACTGTACATTTACAAATGGTCCCTGAGGATTGTTCAACTTAAAGATGGCATGAAACAATTTACATTCAGCAGAAACTATACTTTGAGTACCCACACAACCATTCTGCTTTTCACTTTCAGGATAGTGTTCAATAAGTGAGATATTCAACATTTTATTATAAAATAGGCTGTGTTAGATGTTTTTTCCAACTGTATGCTAAATAAGAGTCTGAGGATGTTTAAGGTAAGCTAGGCTATGATGTACAGTAGGTTACGTATATTAAATCCATTTGGAATTTTAAGACATTTTCAACTTACGATGGGTTTGTTGGGATGCAGCCTCATTGTAAGTCAAGGAGCATCCATGCTTTTTTTAATACTGGAAAATGATGTTACTATTCAAGTACAAATATGGCTAAAAATAATAACAGACAACCTTTCTGTTGCTTAGTTTGTAATGGCTGTTTCTCTATGCTACCAAATAACCTTCTGCTTCAATATCTGAAAGTTCTTAATTTCCAATCTCTCTCTTTTTTCTTTTTTTTTTTTTTTTTTCTCAATATCATGAGATACAGAGTCTCATGATATTGCCCTCGTTAGAGTGCCGTGGCATCACACCTCACAACCAACCTCAAACTCTTGGGCTTAAGTGATTCTCTTGCCTTAGCCTCCCAAGCAGTTGGGACTACAGGTACCTGCCATAACACCCAGGTATTTTTTTTGTTGCAATTGTCATTGTTGTTTTAGCAGGCCCAGGCCAGGTTTGAACCCACCCGCCTCAGTGTATGGGACCAGTGCCCTAACTGCTGAAGACAGGCGCCAAGCCCTAATTTCCAATCTCAATCTCTTCTTTGTCCTCAGCAAACGTACTTCCTAACCCTACCTTAAACACATCCTTAAATTTATATACCCACCTAAAGACAAATTCTACAAATCCTACAATTTGCTAACCATTATGTAAAAATTAAGCCTTTATCTGTCATTAATATATTGGGCTAAATTTCACAGCAGAACAGTACACTTAAGAGATAAACTGTGTTATGTTTATAAAGAATCTGAAACTTGAAACAAACTTTTTTTTAGCCAGGACCGACAATGTATTTTTTTTAAGTATATAATATCAAAACGTCTTAAAGCAGTCTCACTCACATGCAACAAAGCCAATCGCTGTTCTGGACGAAGATGACTAAACTCATCACTGAGAACAAACTGAATTGCTAGAAATACGAAAACAAACAATTAGTACAGTTTAAAACAAAGATTTATGACTTATCCATAACTTCCCATACCTTAACAGAATACAATGTGTCAGGTAATGAACAATACAGATAAAGCGAGTTACCTATTCATGCAGATAAAGGCAGAAAATTTGCCTATATATAAACTAATCAAATAGGAAATGATGATGTAAGAAAAACAGCGAGATTCTTTCACTGAAACATTTAAGGGGAGCCGGGCGCAGTGGCTCACACCTACAACCCTAGCACTATGGGAGGCCAAGGCGTGTGGATTGCTTGAGTTCATGACTTCGAAACCAGCCTGAGCAAAAATGAGACCCTGTCTCTACTAAAGTTGGAAAAACTGAGGCAAGAGGATCACTTGAAACCAAGAGTTTAAAGTTGCTTTGAGCTATGATGCTACAGCACTCTAACCAGGGCAACAGCTTGAGACTCTGTCTCAAAAAAAAAAATTTTTTTTAAAGACAAAAAAATAAAGAGATAACATTGTATCACAAAAAAACAGACAAAATGAAGGTCTACTTCTTGACCAAAATAAAGACTGACTAGTTAGATTAATGGTATATTTGCTTTTTCTTCCCCCACTAGACATAAATGATATTAATCAAAATCTTTTTTAACAAAATAGATGTATCCTAACAATATACTTAATTGAATACTTTGTCAAAAGAAACAAAAGGAAATACAGGAAAATGTTTCAGACTACCAACTTCTACTACAATGCTTATATACTGTCCTTACATTTCTCTATATACAGGCATTCCTACTTCCTTAGAGGGCCCAACCACCCTGCCCAAGAAATAGATTTTTTTTTTTTTGAGACAGAGCCTCAAGCTGTCACCCTGGGTAAAGTGCCGTGGCATTACAGCTCACAGAAACCTCCAACTCCTGGGCTCAAGTGATTCTCTTGCCTCAGCCTCCCAAGTAGCTGGGACTACATGCACCTGCCACAACGCCTGGCTATTTTTTGGTTGCAGCCATCATTGTTGTTTGGCAGGCCTGGGCTGGATTTGAACTCACCAGCTCAGGTGTATGTGGCTGGTGCCTCAGCTGCTTGAGCCATAGGTGCCGAGCCAAGAAATAGACTTCTTTACTCAGCAGTTTTGGTCGCAATCCACCCAAACACTAATGTGAACTGGTTGTCTCCCATAATCATGAGGACCAGAAGGATGAGGTTCAAATTGCTCTGATCCCCCTGCAGTTTCTAAAATACATATTTCCACTCCAACCCACTCTTTTGCTATTGCCAAATTACAACCACTTAGGCAATACAGGATATAGAGTATCCTTCAGATTTGTAGGCATGTGAGAGAACCTTTGCTCTTAATAAACCTGTCTCCTAAATTCCCCTTTCCTCCCAACTAAGGAGTTCAAATATTTCAACAAGTATTCCTTGTATGTGGGTCATTATGAAAGTTTTGAGATACACAAAAATCAAGAAACATAAAATCCATGCAGATATAAACAAAGGAAGCCCTCCCTCCAACACTGAGAAGTCAAGAAAGTTGAAACGTGCACAAGTGAAATCAGAAAGAATGCTGCTGTTTCTTGTAAGTGAAATAATGGACCATAATACAGTCTGTCTACAAACTTACATAGTGACCTCTATATCATCTAATTCTATTAAAAGGCTTTTCTTCCAAAATGATTTAAGAGGCATTATTATACTTAAATGTATTTTATCTTTGGAAATGATTTTCAAAGCTCTACTTCCCGACTTCAAACTGACAATAGTGTTTGTTGAGCCTCAAGTTTTTTATACCCCTCCATCCTATATAAGAGCTTAGAAAACATTTTTTAAAAGTCAAAACAGAAAGATGAACCATCTTCCAAAATAATACTATTCTACTGCATACATATACATCTTTAACATATGCATCTATAACATTTGTATATTGCATTCAAGCTTAAAAAGCACTTTCATATGAATTACCTGATTTGATTTTTACAATCCATCGAAGGTAGGGCAAACATCTTCGTTTTTTTAAATAAAAACAATAACTTGAGAGTTTAAATGTTTGGCCCACTCTCACAGAGCTTAATTTGTCACTGGGACTCAGATCTTTATACCCTATGTACCAGTAATTTTCCACCAGTACACTGGGTGTGCTTTGAGAGGATCTTAGGCATGCCAAGAAAATATTTAAAGATCATTAAATTATTTTTGAAAAAGTTCAAAGCACAGAAAGTATATTCTTTTTTTAACTTTTTTTTTTTTTTTTTTTTTAGAGACAGAGTCTCACTTTACCACCCTCAGTAGAGTGCCATGACATCACAGCCGACAGCAACCTCCAACTCCTGGGTTTAGGCGATTTTCTTGCCTCAGCCACCTGAGTAGCTGGGACTACAGGTGCCTGCCACAACGTCCGGCTATTATTTTTGTTGCAGTTTGACCGGGGCTGGGTTTCAACCCACCACCATCGGTGTATGGGGCCGGCACCCTGCTCACTGAGCCACAGGTACCACCCTTAACTTTTTTTTTAATCAACATATTTTATTTATTTTATTTTATTTTTTTTCTGGAGACAAAGTTTTATTATGTCACCCTCATTAGAATACCATAGCATCACAGCTCACAGCAACCTCAAACTCTTGGGCTTAAGTGTTTCTCTTGCCTCAGTCTCCGGCGTAGCCAGGACTACAGGCACCTGCCACAACACCCAGCTATTTTTTTTGTTGTTGTTGCAGTTGTCATCATTATTTTAACAGGCCCGGGCCAGGTTCAAATCCGCCTGCCTTGGTGTACATGGCCAGCACCCTAACCACTGAGCTATGGGCACTAAACCTGATCAACATAAAATTAAGTGTGCTGTGATAGTTCAACTATAGGTTCAAGTATTTCATAAAAGGTTGAAAAACACTGCTCTGTACTAAAATGCAACACTGTATAAAGTATTAAGTTTCATGCAGACACATAATAAAACTTTGGGTGACATAATAAAACTGTCAGAAAACCAGTGATTTTAATCAATTATCTTAGGATAATTCTATCTTAATAGAATTCAAAAAACAATACCTACCATAAAAAAAGTTACTTTTTCCAGATCCATTTCTGCCCACTACAAAATTTCAAAAAGTACAAGTTATTTTACATAAAAACCAATAGAAATACTTATACATCATAATATTTAAAATTAAATGCAACAGAATACTGAACCAATAACATAAAAGTTTTAATCACTATGTGATTATAATAGGCTTTGGATAGTTTTTTCTTTAAAGATATTTCATTATTAATTCTTTTGCTCTTTTCCAATAGTTTAAAACTAATAGGAATAAAAAAAACTGGCTTTCATAATTTGTTATCATTACAATGGATGTATAATCCCACTTTAATTACATATGCTATTTTATTAATTTTAAGATTTATATATGCTATTTTTTATTAATTTCAAGATTCATATACTGCTAATATTCTAAAATATTTAATCATATAAAATTCTCAAACCATCCTCATGTTAAACTGTTGTTTTTTTTTTCCCATGTTAAACTGTTTATGATCAACCCTATCTAACATATATAGTCTCACAGAACCACAAAAGTATGGATAATTATAAGGTACTTTTTTACTATCTAAACTTAGATATAAGAAATTCTCAGCTAGGCAGGGATTAAAGATGGCAGCTGAGTAACAGCTTCCCTGTAACTGGGCCTGGCGAATCTGGGGAGACAAGACTCCAGACATCTCTGGCCGGTGGGACCTGCCTACAATCATCCCTTTGAGGACACAGAGAGCCAG
>CAUYPK010049534.1:0-57898 GCA_963574355.1 Loris lydekkerianus | reverse complement strand
TCCAATGTGTTTAGGGTTTAAGCTACATTATGCCACAGTTATATAATATTTTACAAGAAATCATTAATGTTGGCAAAGAGACTTATAAATGATAGCAATTTGATATCATAATGTATCTGAATTTTTCTATAATGTGAAAATCTTTTCCTAATTTTATTTATGCTTCTAAAAGTAAAAATCCAAAACTAGATAAGCTTTAGCATTCTTCATGGCCACTTTAACCTCTCCTAGGTAAGCCCAGGAAGTGAAAATTAGAACGTAGCAATATTCATAATAACCACAAGGTGGAGACAGATGTCATATAATGTGCGTCTTTGACCATACATGTAAAGCAGATTCCCTTAGGTCCGTATCTATAGTGAAATGTAAGGTTTCATGTTAATTCCAACTAACTAAAAATTCCAAAACATTTAAAGTGTGTGATCCCGTGCTGATATATTTGTAATATATCAAATATAATCATTAAAAGTCTAAAACTGCCAATGATATATCAAGCTTAAATTGCATATGATGCAGCCATCTGGAATTTGTATTGCATGGAATATAGAATCTGTTTTTAAACATGGAGTTACAATATTACATCAATCATCCAATATCGATGTTTCTAATTACTCATTACACCATGCTCTTTACAAAGCAATAATAAATATAACATATAGAGCAATTTATAATTTATTCCATATTCAATTAGTATTTTGGTAAAGATGTTTAATATAAACTTACTAACATAGAATAACTTATATAGAAATATAAGATTCCATCTTCTTATAAGCTTATCTCTGTAACAAACTAGTTTGCACATATATCTTGGGTCTGACCACGCAAGGTGAAAATTAAAGAAGAATTTTCGGAGTTTATATTATTATAATGACAAAAATCAGAAAGTACTAACTTAAATGTTTAGTTGTTTTAGCTGTTATTCCTCTTTAGTTATTAAAAATTAAAACCTTTAAATTCATATCATTTAAATGAATAAATTAAAATATTTTATTTGAAGGATGCACAAAATTATCTGCAATGTGCTCCTTGAATAAGTGGAAATATACTTTCTACATTCTTTACTAAGTCTGCAGAAATGAGTTATATAAATCAGTTCAGGAATCTATAGATTTTGTAATCAATGATAAAGGTTTATTCACAATTATAATTTTACTTTCTCATGTGAGAAAAACAAACTATTGAAAATATAGTAGTTTTCCTATATATAATTAAAAGAATAATAGCTCATTTGAAAACAGAATGAGATTTAATGAAAGGAAATCAGTAGCAAATCATACTGTTCTTTAAAAGATATATCTAATATCATTTTACTAGTAATGCAATTCAAAAAATACTGTGTTCATTTTCCTTTTCACCAAATGAATTTAACGTCAGAGCACATTGTAGCAGGTTATTATTTTCAGAGAAGGCTGAAATGGAAATGTTACAGTAGAATGCAATGCTATTTTACCATTCTGCTGAAATGGAATGTGAGGATGGTCTCAAAACAAATTATGAAATGAAGGTAGCATCATTTGTAAAGCATTTCTTTTGAGAGTCCTTCAGTTACTTCAGAAACTGGCAATGAATAGCACATTCTGTTGCCAGCGTTTATGAATTTGCCCAGGTACTCTTTAAGAGTGCTCTAGACCAATACATACTCTAAAGAAAACCAAATATCTGTGCATTGGAAATCAGATCTTATAGACACCATGTGATGGTTCATTTGGACAGGTACTTTGGATGCCTGAAAGCCAATTATTTTTGTTTTAGAAAATCTGGGTAATAAATCTGAACAATCCTAAATCCTAAATCCTAAATCACTTAAGTTTCCCTTTATTTGGAATCCAGTTTCTGAATTATCATCTATAAACATGTATTGTTTGACAGAGTCCCTTAGCAAAGAGGTCTTTTTGCATGTTGCCAAGAACCAGAGAGAAATCTGCCATCTTTTTCCTGGTTTCCACATGTGATTCTTCCCTTGTAAAAATGTCTGTTAGCAATTTGATATCAGAAAAATTCAGATACATTACTGTACTTTTACTGAACCGCAAGCTTCCTTTCTCTTCAGAATTCAATCAAGTATCTTCTGTTGTAGGAACTTTTGCTTTTACTCACATTCAAAATAAAATTAATAAAATTGATGATAAAATTTTGTAACATTTTAATTCAGCATTATAAAACAATAAGAGTTACTGAGAATTTTTCATTAGTCCTGAAAGTCAGGCGACTCCTTATTAACTAAAACGCAGATGTCTAGTTCTTACGACCATTCCATATTTCCTAATTACGCTAAATTAACTCTACAGTCAAAGGACCGAACTTTTATTATTTTATTTTATTTTGCAGTTTTTGGCCAGGGCCGGGTTTGAACCCACCACCTCCAATATATGGGGCCAGGATCCTACTCCTTGAGCCACAGGCACCATCCAGAAGAGTGAACTTTTAAATGTTCTTTTCAAGGCCCTGAAAATATGTTTTAGTTATTTGATATGACCGTGTGTTTTACTGTCACTTTTTGCTTTGTTACTTAATATTCACAGAAGCCTAACATACGCTTGTCAACATCATAATCTCTAGGATCGTAGGGATTTTCATGAGCTACCATAACAGGGTACATAACTGGGTACATGTCTCAGGTGATATAACTATACACATACGGACATACATGTTTTTTTTCTTTTATGTAGACCTAACACATAGTGAAGTATCTTCAAATTATACACGCAAAAATTAGATGTGCCAAAATTACATACTATTTTCTAAGTGGCCAATGAATGTAAGCTTCCTTAAATTTCACGACACTCCACAAAGTGGCTCTCTGACATTGCAAATAGTACAATATAATGGAATGTGGAATGGGCAAAGCCTGCAGGGTCCCTTATAAATCCTGTGTTTCTGCTGCATCATTGCAATGATGGAGCATTGTCGAGGCAATCATTTACACAAGGCGGCATGGTGAGGGGCACAGGAACAGCTTAGTAACCAGACATATTGGAACTTGAATCCTACTGTTTTTCAACTTTTCAAAGATAGTCAAAAGGTATTTTGTTCTGTTATTATCAAATGATAGTTTAAGTTGATTATTTACTCTACCAATTGCCATGGGCATATTGCTTAATTGTTTTCTTTCGTTTATAATAATCTGTGATGCTTAAAGTGTCCTGTACGCAGTAGGGGCCACAACACCACTGATCTCAATGCCTGCTGTGCTGGAAATACTTCAGAAAGAAGGGTGTAACTGGCATCATTATTGTTGCCATTTTATATATTTCTGAGTTAAAAGCTACATTTCCTCAATCTAAACCATGTACTGTTCTGGGAGGAAAAAGACGTGAACAGATTGGGGATGGTCTCTGGATCCTCTCTCAGGCGGATAGCACTGCTGGCATCATGGTGCTAAACTCTAAAAATAACTGACGTTCTACAGAAAATTGTTTCTCTCTGAAGTTTCCATATGCCTGTTGGGACTGCCACATTTACTTCCAAGTATTGATTTTAGAACTAGATCGGAACTGTACACAAGTCATCAATATATTATTTGTTTGCAAGACAAGACAACTCAGCGTTAACTATGACTTCGTATGTTTTGTAAGCAGGAACTGACTTGCATGCTCACATCCACCTAGAGCCATGGGGGCGAGTCAGACGCCGCACAAGTTAGTACATAGTTTACTGCGTAGAAAGCGTCTGTGTGAAGTGCTCTCCGCTTACACTCTGCTCACAGAGGGAGAAAGAAAGTAGGAGTTACCCAATTAACTTCACTGTTTGGCAAACACGTGACTTTCTGGAAAGCCACACCAGCTGGATTTCTGGAAATGCTGCAAACATATGGGGAAAAAGAAGGTGGTGAAAAGCCTTCGGATTTTCAAGTCAAATAAACCTAAGTTCCAATTTCTATTTTGTCTTTTCTAAGTTTTACTATGTGTGTAATTGAGGAAAAGGTACTTTCTCTTCCTAGGCTTCCATTTCCTCATTTCTGACATACCGGTATTGTAGATTATTATGGATTTCAATGAGATACCGTCTATAAAGATCTTGTAAAGTACAGGGGACACGGGAAGCAGGAGATGACTAATATGATTGGGATCCAGTGCCATTGGCAATGGTGGATACAGAGGCAGACAGAGAGAGGGCAGGAGAGACCAGAGGCAGAGCTCTAAGCAGAGGGAGTCTGTGAAAATGCAAGGTGCAAACCATTTCAGGAAGGCTTTTAAATATCTGTTCTTTTCCCCACAATGAGACTCATTCATAGTCAGAAGCAATGATATCAACACTCAGAAATGTATCATTTGGGTCCGGCTACAGTTAACTGCATGTATGAAGGCCAGAGACTAGAATTGGGGTCTGCGCCTCCTGTGTACAAGCTACAGATGGCTGCCTCTTCAGCTGCTGTCCTGCAGCCTGTGTTGTGAGGAGTCCAGAAGGCCCCTTGTTATTGCAGAGCTTTTCTGATACACAACGACCTCTGATTTGTCTTCTTAATGAAATCCGAAACACCTCATTGCTGCTGTACAGGGACAGGCTGGGGGAGATTTAGAGCTGAGCTTGGAGAAGCGTCTTACGTGCGTGCGCTCTCCTGAGAGTGATTTCACAGCTGGTGCTACAACCCTTGCTGTAGGATGGATGAGTCTGCCCCTCTCATCTCGTTTTTGAGTGTAGTGATATTGAAATTCCACTTCTGTACTTGCACTGCTATAGCAGTCTTATCTATTTGGTATCTTTAGCTTGTTTTCTCTTTTCTAAGGAAGAATCCTTACCTATTTTTCTTGTTCATCAGCCACGTCAGAGCCCTGACTGGTTCTTCCTGCCCTCCCCCCATCCCAGCAAAGCTCCTAGGCTTCGGAAACAGGAGTCTCCTGACTTCTTAACCTAGTTGCAGACACACAGCAGATACTCACTGACTGTGTGGCTAACATGATGAGAAAAAGGAAAACCTGATAGGCATGCTTTGTTTTAGTGATTCTTTGCTGCAAACTGCTGAACATCCAGATGAACTCAGAGCTGGCCGAGGTACTGAAAATTGAAAAATGTTAATATTGCATAGCTATGGCACACTTAATGAAGTTAGCCAATGTGGGTACTATGATAAGAAATGACCCTTTAATACCAAAAATATAGTGTTTTTCATGATCTGTGAGTCTGTTCAGTCCTTGCTACTCAAAGCATGATGTGGCCTGGAAGCTTGTTAGAAAGGCAGAATCTCAGCGTCCAGCTCAGACCTGCTGAGACGCAGGCTGCATTCTGTTAGATCTCCTGATAATAATCGTGTGCATGTTAATGTTTGAAAATCACTGTGTTGAAAATTTAGAACATTAGAATTCTAATGTACTTTAGAGCTTCATCTCTATAGCAGTGATTTTCAACAGGTGTGCCACAACACACGGGAGTGCCATGAGGGTGTCTTACAGGTGCCACAGATATTTTTAAGTATCATTCATTAAATTGTTTTCAAAATAAGTTCAAAGCACAGTAAGTATATTTCTTCCTTACTCTTTTTTTTTTTTTTTGATCAACATAATTTAAATGGGCTGCAGAAGTTTAACTATAGGTTCAAGTGTGCAGTGAGGTAAAAAAAGGTTGAACAACACTGCTCTAGGGTGACAATGTGGTATCAAATCCTGACTTTACCATGCAGTATTGTTAGCTGTACAGCAGTGAATGAGTTGTTTAGGCTCACAAAGCTCTGGTTTCAACAAATGTGAATTAGAAATATGAGTCCTTCCTGCCTCATGGGTTGTTGTGAAACACCTTAGCATGTGGCTCATGCTTGTAATTCCAGCACTTTGGAGGCTGAGGGAGGAGGATCACTTGAAGCCAGTTAAAAATTAATTAAAAAATTAGCCAGGCATGGTGGCACATACCTATAGTCCCAGCTACTGTGGAGGCAGAGGTAGGCTATAGGATCATTTGAGCCCAGGATTTTGAGAGTATGGTAAGCTGAGGTTATGCCACTGCACTCAAGCCTGGGTGACACAAAGAGACCCCATTTAAAAAAAATGAATAAAAGAAAATTAGTTAAAGAACCTTCAATAAATTGCTTGTTAGTGTAATTATATTAGTAATAATTACTACAAATATTTTTATTATAGAACCAGAAATATCACAAGTAAGAAAGTGATGATGAATTCAACAGGATGCTGTTGTGTTCCTCTTAATAGTATGGCCAGTAGAATAAGCTTTGATTGGGGAACGGGGCTGTATTTCTCTCCAACTTTGTCCCAATATATGTATGTCCATATCTTTAAATGTAAATAAATACATTTATACATGTCCTTAATGAAATTCTGTAAGTGTTCTTCCTGCCTCTAAAGCTCATACACCTTCCTAAATCACCTGTCTTGATGTTACTATTCAGCCTTTGTAAGCCCTGCATGGAGACATATACATGCATTAAATGTCAAATGAATGTTGAAATGAAAATGACACAGAACTTTTTGTGTTTTGACTTTTTTAAAGAAGACATTTAAAAATACAAACATTGTAGTTTTACATTTATAAATATTTACTGAAATTTATTGATCCCCAATTCCTGAATATTATGTAAAGACTATTTACCAAATAGTGAATATTTCATCAAAACATAGTTACATTCTTTTAGTATCTATATGTGAACAGGCCCAAATTAATATCTAATTTAATCATCCCCATCTTCCCCCAAATGAAAGGGGGAGGTATTCATGGTTGATGAAACTTAAGTTAAATGCCTTGACCAGAATGATGTAGGTTTTAAATGTTAACATTTGAACTGAGGTCTTTTACCTATAACTCAATTCTTTTTTATTCTATACCATGTTATTGAAGTCCTTCTTTGATTTAGTTTTTTGTTCTGAAAAGTAAGACTTATAACCAAACATTAATCTACTAATAGAACAGTCATATTAAAGTCATGTTTTCCTCATAATGTGACTTCTGAATGGAACATGGACAAACACTACTCTAAAGTACTTATATGACAAGTGGATTTATTTTCCTGTAGCTGGCAAGAAAGTGGCTTAATTCTTAGAATTTAGTTTTTTCAGATCCCTGCAGGAGGCTTAGTGTGCTTGTTAAGAGCAGAGTCTCTTGAAATCAGTTTGGATTCAGACTGTGTGCCCTTGAATAAATTATTCCATTTTTCATCAATTGTTTTATTTTGTAAAATTAGGATGACAAAATTGACAAATGCCTCATGAGATAATTGTGCAGATAAATAGATACAGATATAGATTTCTTAGCATAGTACCTGACGTTTAGGAGCAGAATTTCAATGATTATTTACTAAAAATAAAATTAAGAGAAAAACTTAACTGTAATTTATAAGCATATTTAATGAGATAAAAATCAGCTAAACTCCCAGTAGATTAAAACCATTTCTCAAACATGCATTATACATGTTTTTGGAATATCTATTTACTGTTATGAGCTACAGTGGTAGTTGGGAAAAAATACAGAGAATTGCTCAGGGGAAGGATGGTGTTTTATTCATCTTCAGAAATCCATGACTAGCAAATTCATTTGGGTAAGAGTCATTTCAGAAAAATAAGCATGCTTCTTTCCCCAAACCAATTCCTCTCAAATGTTTTCTATTTTTGGTAACTAGTAAAACAAAACAAAACAAAGCAATTACATCACAGAAGTCAGTGATGCAACATGGCAAGCCTCTTTTTCAGTTCAGAGGACAGACTCGTCTGTGTCAATGGTAGAGGAACTAGACGATGTGCTGTAAGAGGTCAAGACTCATCAGCTTTTGTTTCTTTTTTTCCCCCTTACCCATGTCCAGATTCCGCCAAAGGACCTCAGCCTTGTTCAGGTGTACCTGGTAGCATGCAGCCTCCTGGCACCGCGGGGCAGCCACCTGCCTCGGCCATCCCGTCCCCGAGCGCCACCAAGCCTTGGAGGAGCAAGTCCATGAACGTCAAGCACAGTGCCACCTCCACCATGCTGAGCATCAAGCAGCCCAGCCCGGCCACCTCGCCCCCACCGTCCACAGACAGACTGAAGCCGCCCGGCTCAGAGGGAGTCAAAGCGGCTCCCTCCGGACAGAAGTCCATGCTGGAGAAGTTCAAGCTGGTCAACGCCCGGACTGCTCTGCGCCCGCCACAGTCGCCCAGTTCAGGACACAGTGACAGCGGGAAGGCTGACGATGCCTGTTCTGAATCTGGAGAAACAGAAGGTTTCAACAGTGGCCTCAACAGTGGTGGCTCCACGAACAGCAGCCCCAAAGCGTCACCTAAACTGGCCCCTCCAAAAGCTGGCAGCAAACATCTCAGCAATAAAAAGTCTCTGCTCCAGCCAAAGGAGAAGGAGGAAAAGGACAAGAACAAGAATAAAGTTTGCACTGAGAAGCCCACCAAGGAAGAGAAGGAGCAGGCGATAGAGGCAGCTCCAAAAAAGACCTCCAAGATCGCCAGCTTGATCCCCAAGGGCAGCAAGACAGCAGCAGCCAAGAAGGAGAGCCTGACCCCACCTTCCAGCGGGATTCCAAAGCCGGGCTCCAAGGTGCCCACGGGAAAGCAAATCATCTCTCCTGGCAGCACAGCAGGCAAAGAGTCTGACAAGTTCAGGACTACCAAAGGAAGCCCTTCCCAGCCCTTCCCTAAGCCCACAGCCACCGAGAAGGCAAGTCTGTCTGCCTGCCCTGCTGCTTCGGAAGGCCGGGAAGCTGGCCAGGCTTCTGGCTCCTGTTCCGGGCCAGTGGCACAGAGCGGTGGGCAGAGCATAGGCAATGGTGCTGTCCAACTCCCTCAGCAGCAGCAACACACCCACCCAAACACCGCCACGGTGGCCCCGTTCATCTACAGGTGAGGTGGCCTCTGTGCACCCCGCTGAGAGCAGGGTGACAGGTCTGCATACTCAGAGCGCGATAGGAAGGTGGGGAGTGGGGCTGTATAGTCATTTGGGGGCAAAGTTGGGGCACCTGTTTATTGTGTATGCTGTCATATTGTAAATGATCCTTAAATATTATTTATGAAAAATGACTGCCTGGTCGGGCATAGTGGCTCACGCCTGTAATCCTAGCACTCTGGTAGGCCATGATGGGTGGATGGCCCGAGCTCACAAGTTCAAGACTAGCCTGTGCCAGAGTGAGACCTCATCTCTAAAAATAGCAGGGTGTTGTGGCAGGTGCCTATAGTCCCAGCTACTTAGGAGGCTGAGGCAAGAGAATCACTGGAGCCCAAGAGTTTGAGATTGCTGTGAGCCATGACGCCTTGGCACTCTATTGAGGGTGACATAGTGAGACTCTGTCTCAAAAAAAAAAAAATAATAATTGCTTCCTCAATGTTAATTTTGTATCCATTTCCAACAACCAGGCATAAACTTCTAGGTAAAAGAATTACTGATCCACTTGTGCTTTATTTACTTTATATTTTATGTTAGTGTTTTATTCTATAGGTATTAAAATACACTAAATATGCTATATTTAAAAATACACATCCTACTATCCAGTTGATAAGATAGCACACTTTGCCTGTTGTCCTGTGATTTGTTTTAATGGATTAGAAATAAATCGTTCGGCTGTGTGCTCAGTTTTAGTGACTGCCTGGTTAGTGACTAAAGATGGTCTAGAGAGAAGAAAATCTGCCTCTGGGCAGCCTTCTGGAAGGTTGACAGTTTAACAAGAGGAAGAAAATTTTATGTTTGGGAAATAGGAACTGTTGTGATTAAGAAAGGGTCAGGGCTATATAGTTTAAAAATTTATTAAATTAATTAAATGTACATTTTTAAAAATAACACAAATAATTGTAATGATTTGCTTTTCCTCAATGAAGAACCTAAGTGGGCTTTATACAGTCAGCAAGCAAAACAGAATCGTAATTATTATATTAATCCATTGGAACATCTCAACGAAGTCTTGCTATTCAGTCTTTAATACCAATTATTCATTTAAGGTCACATGGGAGTCTGCAGCTTTTTCTGACTCCTGGCTCCCTATGTCACAAAATAGAATTTAAAATGTCAGAATCATAATCCAACATTTCAAAAATATAACGGAAATCATGAAGCTTTAAATTTGTCATACTCAGCACCCTTGGGGATTTCAAATATATTCTGTGGAAACATCAATCAGTTAAAAGAAATCACAAGTGAATTTTGTAGGAAAGGGTAAATCTAGAACTTCAAATTTAGTAGGCTTCCTTCTATAAGTAGCAACAAGCATTTTTGGGTTTTGGATTATTTGCAATAACATTTCCGGTGAACACACATTTGTAGCTTATTTATGAAAATGTAACTTTTAACTTAAAAAGAGGAAACAGCACAGCTTAGAAGTTAAAAGTGTAGAATGGCAACCCTAAAAAGTTCTCCACCCCCACTTGAGTTTCTGTTTATCCTTTTTAAAATGAAGGTTAGAAAAGTGAAGTAATGTAGCTAAATAGCTAAGAAAACAGGCCATAAAGTCTGTGTTCTGCTACCTTCGTTCAGAAATAGTATCTTGTGGTGGTTAAGGGGATAGTCTTTGGCTGGTTTGGAATCTCAGTGCCATCACTGGCTAATGTTGTGACCTTAAGTAATATGTTAAAATATGCTGAGCCTCGAGATAATAAAGAGAGTAACTACTTAAAAGGGCTGTTTTGAAGATTAAGTGAATTGATATTTACAATGTACATAAGAGCAATGTCTGCCGTATAGTAAAACAGGCTTCCCCAGATTTCACTGTCTGAGCCTATAAGGTGTAATTGATAAAGAATGCCTACCTTGATTCGTTTTTTTACAGAAACAAAATAATTTCATGTACAATTTTTAGCACAGATCGAGGTTCAAAGTAAATGACATAAATGTCAGTAATGATTTTGTCACTGTGGATAATATATGATAGTTACAAATACAGAAAACTAATAAGAAGACCTCATGGGACAGTCTACACATGAGGCGATGGTTGTCTTTTATCGATTCAGAGGAATTTTGTAAATGATAATGTAAATCCTCTCAGGGCAGAATAGTAAACGCTTTTCAACTGTAGGTAGGACGTGTTTGTATTGTAGAGCCCTGACGTTCTCTCTGCCTCTCACTGTCCAACTCCATGGAAGGATCCTTGTTGAAAAGACCCTGACAAACTTTTCTGGAGATGCTGATCATTTGATGAAAGAATGCTAATGGCTTGCTCTTTTATAATGGTATTTTCATTGGTTGAGTGCCTGCTTATTTAAAGTCTCTGTGTCACAAAATGTAGGTGCATTTTATAATTTAAACTTGATCATGAACCATCCTCCTGAGAAATGAACGTTATTTCATTTTACAAAGATGAAAAAGTAGAAATTTCATGTCAGAATAGTAATAAACTCTTAACATCACAAAACTGGTAGGAGCTTGTTTTTGATCTCAAATCTGGTTCCAAATTTTTTTCTTTTACTTAGTCTATGACATGTCCTCATTTGCATATTACTTCTTTCTGCAAGTGTAGAAATAAGTATTCTTGCTGTGAAAATTCTAGCTAAGATAGTGCCAATAGTACATTTGAAGAATTCTAAATCAGATCTCATTTATAGTAGGAAATTCTTAATTGCAATTACCTAGTATAAATATAAATGTCTTAACACAATAATTAAGTAAATGAGATGAGGTCTATATTAACCAGTGCCATGTAAGCATTCCTAATTCTATATGAAATCAGCACATTGTACCCCATAAATACATTAATGTATACATGATCTATGTGTTTATGATTTAATGAAAAAATAAAATAAAATACATATACATAAGTATGCCCATAGACATACATGTACAAAACATCTAAAGATAATTAAGTGACCTCTATGTAGTGGAAAGACTGTGGTAATATTTTTTTCTCAGCCTACCTCTAGGTCATGCCATATTTTTTGTGTGACTCCACTATCTGCTTCATAACACTGTTTCTTGCAAACTGGACATTTAGAGTTCCATAAATATAATATTAGGGTTGGAACGTGAATGGATTTCATGTTAGTCTAACTTCCTATTCAATGCAAAGTGTTCTGAATAAAGGTACTATAACTCAATTTTTCCCACAAACCAATAAAACTGGTTTTGAATTTGTTATTATTTTTATCTGTTTGATAAAGTGATGTGTGTATGACTAAGATCAAAAGAGAATTTAAGAAAGGATTTTAAATTAGCTTAAAATATTCTCTATAATTGTAGCTATGTGAAATTAGAATCACCTACCTATTGTAAGTGTTTAAGTGACCACATAATGTATTCAAGAAGTGGTAAAGTTACCATGGTTTAGGCAAAGGAATATCATCAAATACCTTTGCATGTATATAGTGATCACTCATCCTGCAAATACTATGTAACAGAGGATACAAAGTTTAAAATAAATAATCTCTCCTTCTGGCATCTCTATATATTGATAATGGTGAGACCATAATCAAGAATATAAAATCATTGGTGTTGTGGGAAGTATATTTAATGTAAGGAATCAATGTAGAAAAAGGATGGGGTTTTTTTTGTTGTTGTTGTTTATTTTTTAAGTGTTATGTGACAGTGAAGTCAATTAGTAAATTATGGAAAAATTAACATAAGAAGTATACCTGGCTGGGCACAGTAGTTCACACCTGTAATCCTAGCCCTATGAAAGGCCAAAGTAGGTGGATGTTTTGTGCTCAGGATTTCGAGACCAGCCTGAGCAAGAGTGAGATGCTCCTGCACCCGCCAGCTCTATTTAAAATAGGAAACAAACTAGCAGAGTGTTGTGGTGGGCACCTGTAAGATCACTTGAGACCAAGAGTTTAAGATTGCTGTGAGCTATGATGCCACCCCAGCACTCTACTGGGGTGACAGAGTCAGACTCTGTCTCAAAAACAACAACAACAAAAAAATAGAAGACCTAAATGATGTCAGAATTTGTTAAATGGAAGGGCAAATGTTGTACTATTAACCAAATTTAATATTCTACAACTTCATAAATCTAGGCACTATGGAAAAAATAATAGGTAAATTGTGAATTACTATCCAAATGCTAGTAACTGAAACTGCTATATATAGAGACCAAAGGTTAGAATTTATAACTATATGAGTGGGAGACTACAGAAGAAAATGTCTAAAGAATCCATATTTTATTCTTCTTTTTCAATCTTTGCCTTTCCACATATTCAGTTTTCAGCTAGTTCTCCTAACTCTTCTTCTAAAACACACCTTCCTTCAATCAGCTTTCTTTCCATCTCCACTCCCCCCTTTCCTAGTCCAAGCCTTGTCACTGCCAAATCTCACCTTGTTTCCATAGATTTTCCCATTTCCACGTAGAGCCCTTTATAATAAACGTCCTCCACACAGTAAGTGCTCTGAACTTCTGAAAGCACAAGTCGTATATGTCATTTCCATTCACAAGGACATTTATTAGGTTTCTACTGCACCTAACAAATAAAACTCAGACAGCCCACCCGACCTTCCCTGCATCATCTAGTCCACCTCTGAGTCCCCATCCTCATTGAGTCCCAGGCCTATTCCTCCTCAGCAGCCCAAACCCCCCCAGCTGTATGACTTTTGTCATAAATGTGCCTTTTGCCTGTCATACTTGCTGCCAGATCACTATAGCTCTTCCTGCCATTGGACTCTGCTAATCTAAACATCTCTGACCATCCTCACCAAGGAAACTTCTACTTTGCTCTTTCTGGAATTGTTTCAAAATCCTCTTATATTTTCTCTATAGAGTTTACTACCATTTACTCTTTTTTATTTGCTTATTAACTAGTGTGATTTCAGCAATTGTAACATCAGCTTGTTGGAAGCAAGAGCCCCATGCTATTCAGTAGTATACAACCCCTCCCTGGGTTATGAACGAGATAGTTCTGTAGGTCTGTTCTTAAGCTGAATTTTTACAAATGCCCGAACTAGTATATTTACCTATTACTTGTCATACAAGCATCCTACATTCATAATTGCGAGTTGTATGTCAGAAGTTTGTAATATGAGGACTTACTATAACATCCCTGTTCATGGGGGCAAGTTGTATGTCAGTCAGCTGTTTGTAACTTGGGGACCATCTGTAATTATCCAAGACAGAGCCTACCCACAGTAGACACCACATAGAAACTGTTGAATGAAACATCACCACCCTTGGTTAGACTGGCCTGCTATGGAAGAATCTTACAAACTGCCAAAAAAAAGTATACAATAGAACAGAAAAAAAATTTAAAATCACCTACTTTCTATAAATTAGAGGATTTAATTGAAATATAACCAAGCTTCACAACACTTTAAAAATTAAATCATGCTTTCTTTTCAGAAAATTCATTTACTTATTATTTTTCTTCTTTTAAAAACTACCTACTACATTTCTATTATGCGTGAGACATCAGGGGAGAGTGAAAAATCACACATGTTGTGCATAATTTTCTTTGCATTGTCCACAGTGAGATAGAGGCAGGCTCAAAAAAATATATATATATTATTTGTATATAGTAGCTGGAAGTGTAAAGCTTCCAGGATTTGATACACTGAAACCCCCCAAAAGTGGAAAATTACTTCCAGCTGTTGGAATCAGAGAAACTGGAAGGTAGTGGTTAAGAGATCAATATTTATATGCAGCCATGTTCAAGTTCCCCTGTGCTGGGTCCAGAAGGTTAAGTGGAACTGGGTAATGCAGAGAGAAGGGGGTTTGACGGGAATCTGAGCCTGAAGGAACCACATATAGGAGGAAGATACAGGATACACAGGTGGCCAGCAAGGTGGTCAGTGTTCCTGGACACTGAACATTGGAGCCTGGTTGTAGCAGAATTTCTAGAATGTCAGGAACTTGGAAAACATGTGTGTATATACATGTGTGCATGCAAGTAAGCATATGTGTATAAAACATGATCAGGAAAATTGCTCAAAACTGCGCTTTTTGCAATATGTGAAATGGATTGTGAGAGAGGCCAGACTCGGAAGAACCAGGGTGAATGTATACAGAAAGGACTAATTTACGGATTTTCTAATTCTATCCCTTCTTTTGCATTTGCTCTTTGGCATTTGACTTGACCGCAGAGATTTATTTTCTTCTCTTAATCTGTCTATTTAAGCTTTATAGGCTAATGGATTTCTATTGTGTTCAATGAGATATAATCTGTTGCTATCACAATTTATTTTGATGCTTAAATTTTCCCAGATCTGGCTCCTGGAGGTCCTTCACGCCGGCCGTGTGCCCTTTGCACGAACCCCATCAGTCTTTGAGACCTTTGCAAACCTTCTTCATGTTTCAAGATGTTCTAGGCTTATACTTTTCCTAACTTGGAAAAGTCAGCTTTTATCTAAGGAGCCCCTGCTTCCTTAGAAACCAAGATTTCACTACTTCTAAGTTTTCTAAGTGGTCAAAAACTAAGAAGTGCAAGTGGATACATACACACACAGACATTTTGCATCATCATTTCAATTTCCATGCAATTTATAATTATATGTATTTTAATTATATATAATTATTCATATATATTGGGATTAGAAATACTATTTTTGTGTGTATGTCTGGACACTCACGCATATATACATTTATAACAATATTTCTAATTCCTACTCAACATCCCAGGATTATTCTTCTTCTTTCTGTATTTGCGTTTCCTTTGGTCGACCAGGAGAAACCTGGCTTCCGTTATTCTCACTATGTTTTTTTATTTGTTCAACTCCTGAATCTGACAAATATCCCGTCCACCTGGGACAACTCTTCACTCTGGCATTTCCTGGCTGTTACCTGTCGGCCTTTCCAGCAGGAGGGAAAGAGGAAAATAAACACAATACTGGTTTCTGAGATATATATGTTTTCCTTCCCTTTATTTATAAGGCAGGAATTACAATACTACTAGTTAATGTTTCCGATTCCTCATATCAGTTCTAGTTGTGCCAGTATGTGTGATTATATTCATATCAAGATGAATCATAGGGAGATATACTTCTTGAATATAAATCAATACTTAACACCCATATTTATGAAGATGGAAATTTGAAGATTACAGTGTCTAGGATTTATTACTGAATTCCCTTAAGTAATCAATAAAGAATAACATTTAGGGTAAGCCACTGGTGATTATCAAATTCAGTAACATTATCTGTCATTGACTTAGTAACTAAGTTGTCTGTCAGTTAAGAGGACCTCAAATGCAGTGAAATATTCTTAATGTCCATAGGAATTTGGAAGGTGCTAAACTGTAGGGTAGCGGTTAAGAGATCAATATTTATATTCAGCCAAGTTCAAGTACCCATTAAGCATCTGCCAGATTGTTACCTAGGGCAAATTATTTGACCTCTGAAAGTCTTAATTTTAATTTCTAAATCCAGCAGCAACTACATTATATAATTTAAATTTTGACTGATAATGACATAGGCTCCAGATTGGGTACACAGCAATTGTGCAAAATAGATAATACCTTTGATAGTAATCATTGGTATAGTTAGACTTTGACTCTGGTAAGAGGTGAAGGGCTTGCCTTATTAGAACTCTAAATAGATTTCATTTCTGCAGTGCTATCTAGTGATTTCAATACATACTTATATGGCGAACATCTTGTGATTGCACAATGAGATAACTACACATACAATATCTGCTAAATATTATGAAGGAATATCATGGTACTCATTTTTATTTTTCTCTAGTCCCTCTGTAGGAAATATAATGTCAGTTTAGGTGAGAACAATGCATCATTTTACTGTAAAATTCATTATATCTGTCAAAATGTATCTTCTGATTAGTGGACAGTCTTGATTCTGAAATCTTTACAATTTTTTTCATAAATCCAAATCTTTTTATTTTATTGATATGAAGCTTGCATAAAAAGAGAGAACATGTTGGAAGTCTCTAGAGATTTAACTGAATTTCTTTGAGCATTTGTATCAAGGCTAGATCTCTAGCAGTTACCATCAATTTCCCTCTATAGATGAGTTTAAATCTCTTCCTGCTTTAGTGACAATGAGAAATGGATGGCTTTTTATGGATATAGAGATTTATGGTCCCATTTACATGTGAATACCAAAGATGGCTTTAAATCTATTTTCACAGTGATGTGAAGCACACTTTCTCCATGTTCCTTTTGTGATCAGTGTTTTAGGGAATACCACAGGAAATACACCAAAGAACTCCAGAAAAAGCTAAATAAAATTTTGTGATTTAAACTAAAAAGACATAAAAGAGTGAATCAGTCCAAAATCAGCCCACTGCCACGTTTTAAAAAATAAAGGCTTACAAGACAAAAGTGAGCTGTAAGAAAGATGAGCATGTCTTTAAAGGGAGTCTGAAACAGGGCAAGTGGAGACTTAGCCAAGGGATTGAGTCTTTGGTCTTATATACTGAGGAAGTAAGCCATAAATCGGCTCCCAAGGAATGCTTTTTTTGTTTGTTTGTTTGTTTGTTTGTTTTGAGCAAAGCAAAAGCTCTATTCCCTAAACACATTCTGAATATTCTTTTGCTCCAGATTTTCTTAGAGACAGACAGAATCTTTAACTAACATGGCCACAAACATTCTGGCTTCTGTGACAGCTCCTGGTCAGGTTCTGACGGGAACCAATTGGCATTAGGCTTCAGACAAACATCTCAGTGAACTGCTCCCTGTGTTTCAGTGTCTGAGCGATGGATCTGTGAATACAGAGTCTGCAGAACTCCAGGCCAAGCCTGGCTCACAGCCAGTTCAGCAAGGCTCTGAGCCTCTGTGACTTCTTGGCATGTAGCCCATCATCTCTCCCTGGGGTCCATAATCTCACTGCAGACTCTCCATTTGAACTTCTTCAGCAAGTAATAAAAATACTTAGAACATTTCTGAGGAGTTTTTCTCTGCATTAAGGGTCAGTAGGGTAAAAAAAGAGGTCAAGGAAGAAGAGTGGCCACAGGAAATGAAGCCAAGTGTAGGAATAGACTATAGTAAACTTTAGAAATGAGTGGGGGTGGGGGGTGACTATTGGTAGACAGGGTATATGGGAAAAGCCATGGCCCAGAGAAGGAAAGAAGTAGGGTACACAAAGAGTATACAGATTTTACATATTAGCTGTTTTACAGCTGACCAGAATTTCTCAAGAGAATGATGTTCTAGGCCTTTAGTAATAATAATAATTGATTTCAAAATTGTTTTGCAAGACACATACTTTTTTACTGTTTCTACAGATGACCAAACTGAAGTTCAGAGAAGTGAAATAACTTGCTAATGTCAACTGGAGTTAACAACTGTTTAGTGGTGGGGACAAGTTTCATATCCAAGCCCTATGCATTCCCCATTATACCACTCTATTTCCCAATGCTTTATCTGCTAGTGATAATATTTTGCTAGCACTACTAATATCGTGTATTCACTTATTTATCAGATATTTGTGGATTTTTTTCCCTTTTATCCATAGGATTTGCTTGACAGATTTACCCAATATTCATTGAATGAAACCTATATGCTAGGCATGTGGCTAGACATTGGAGTACACTTGTGGCTTAACCATGGAGAATAGAGTCTAGTTTTGAAATTAAACCTTAATCAAATAATTGCATTGATATTATGAGAGTATTTTAAATGCTTAAATTGGGGATTTTATTTGATCAATGAAATTAGAGAGAATTCCTTAAGACACTGTTATTTGAGCTGAGACTTGGAGAGATACACTCAACTGGATGAAGTGGGGAAGAAAATAAAAATAGTAAGTGTAAGACCCTGTTTAGGCAGGAAGCTATGGGAAGTGTGTGGAATGCTCTTGTGGCCACAGTAGAGAGGATAAAGGCTACAGTGTGCCAGATGGTGCTGGAGAGCAGACTTGGACAGATCATGCGAGGCCTTGTAGGCTTCATAAGAGTTTCACCCATGGGCTCCAGGAACAAGAACCAGAGTTTTTGGGAAATTTTGCTCTTTGACATTTAATGACTGTATAAAAAAAAAATAGGACAAAAGAATCCACAGTGAATAAATAAACCGGAGTATTTTTTGTCATAACAGCCAAGAGGAGAGGAGTGGTCAGCTGTTGTAAATGCTGCCAAGATGTCAAAATGTGTAGACAAAACTGGCTGTTGAGTTTAGCATCTTTGGGGTCATTGCTGACCTTAGTGGTATATCCTGTCACTTGAATAGTGTTTTCTCTATCTTAATTTTGCTACACTCCTTATATTAAGGTTTTAAATTAGGATAAAATAGTAATAGACTGCCAGAAATTACTGGAGGGCAAGGCACAGCTTTGTATGGGATTTCTTGCATATTTCTATCCTACATTTACATATCAATTCATATACATGACATATTCATCCATGCACACAGTGTATAGTCTTTCATAATTTCTTAAAATCTTAATGACTTTTACAGAACTTATAGAACTGTTGGTTAAATACCAACTGTTTCTGGTATCAATGATCATACTCTATTTTTTTCTCAATACCAGGATTTAGAATGAAAACAAAATACTAATCAAAAATTGATCTAGTGTACTCAATACTAATATGAAGCCAGTGTATGAACTAATACACACTCACATAAGAGAAAAATTCAATTTAATTCAAGTTGGGGAAAGGGCAAGGGGGAGGAGGATTGGTGAGCTCCCACCCAATGGGCACAATGTAAGGGGTATATGGCACACCTCCTTGGTGTGGGACACAACTACAACAGGGACCTTACCTAACAAATGCAAAGATTATAACCTAATCATTTATGCCTTCATGTTAATCTGAAGTAAAAATAAAATATAAAAAGAGTTAAAATATACTGAACTTTCCTTTCACATATTAATATTCACTATAGATGGTTATAAAGTAATAAATATTAATATTAATTGTCATGGCTTATACTCAGTACTAGATATGGAACTCTAAGTAAGCCAAATGATATGTCTACAAAGAAAACTGTCCAGCATGCAAGACTTCATTGGCTTGCTTTCCTCTGTGTCTTAGTAGTTCATGTGGTGAATTTTTAAAGCATATATATTAGATATACATAGATTTTGAAGGTGCATCAAGAAAGGAAGTGTACTTTAAATTGTTTTCCCATGCATAAAAAGAAGAAGCGATGCATGAATTAAGAGAAGAATATCAAAAGTGGGCAAAGCTTTGTTGGGTGCTCTTTATTTGATTGGGCCTACTCTTTACATATTCACCAGACCACAAATCATGGGGTATGACCACATAATCATGGTCATACACCTGGAGCACATGATATAAAGGTAGTTGTAAGAAGGAGAAATTGTCCTTGATTTTTAGTTTTCTGAAATATTTGCTAATTAAGGCATGGTAGTGACATTTAAAGCTTAGAACAAATTCATTGTTTATTTTAGCTCAGATTTTGTATTTTTATGATATATATTATAGGATTTTTATGGAAAAATAATTTTAGGTATGGTTTTAATGCTTTTATTAGACTCAAAAAAAAAAAAAAAACTAATTTTGCCATAGTTTTTCTGAAATAGCAAAAAATAGTTGGATCTTTTCAAATCTCTTGCCCCAAATATATAATCAATTGTTGGTAATTACAAGATTTCAAAAGTAGAAACATCAAAGAAATCTGATTTAATATTTCACTTCCACTCAGATTCTATGTGAAAAGTAACAAAATGTTCATATAGACATCCCTATAATCAAAAATACTTACCTTGATGGAAAATTTGGAATATATTGGCTTTTCTTATTCTGTAGAACTTCTACTTAGATGAGTCACTGGTGACCACAGTTACTACTTTATATCTTCTTGGTTAATTTCAGAGCACATTCAGAAAATGAAGGTACCTCTTTACCAGCTGCTGACTCCTGCACCAGCCCTACAAAGATGGATTTATTGTACAGTAAGACTGCTAAACAGTGCCTAGAGGAAATATCTGGTAAGCGGCCTGATTAACAAGTAGGTCAAACCTCAGAATTTTTATAATCGCTCTGCAAGTCTTTTTATTAAATTATATTTGTGTTACTCTGTGTTTTAAGCAAAAATGAACTGTGTATATCTTATGCTTCAGTGAGTTTCGGATATTTGCCTTTCCTGCCTAGGATGATCCCTTTGTTCCTGTGAAAGGAATGGCATTGCTTTCAGCAGCTGAGATTATAAGTCATTTCATCCTCAGTCAAGTTGAATATAATCAGAGAAAACCTAGAGAATCATCTGTTGCTAATAATGTAGCCCCTGGGTACATTTGGAGCTTGAAAATACTGTGAAGATCATCAATAAATTTCCCATCGCTGATCCCAACCTGCTCTGTCTTCAATTCATAACTATGTGGTGGCTCCAAACGTGCATTCTGGAAATAAATCTAACTATTAAAATATATATATACACACACATATAAAAAAATATATGTACATAATATATAAGATATATATGTATAAAAGATATATATGGTATATGATATAGACAAAAATAGTATATAATCCAGGCACAGTTTATCAGCTTTTTGAGTGTATAAAACAGTGTTCTCTGTTTAAACAGAGTGTTTTTTGTAAGATGCAGTTAAACCTAAGCCTATATAGAAAGCCTTTGGTGTCATTTCTCTATGTGTAGATTGATGTTTATGAGGAACCAAGTTATTTCTTAGCAAAATATACTACTCCTAACAAGAGAGAGAGAGAGTTTAAGATTTTATGCGCTTCTATGTACAATAATGCATGAAGTAGAGATTTGTCTGTCGTTCTGGTAAATATTTGGCTCAGACTCTGTGTATTCACAGCTAGGTCCAAAAACCAAAAACTAAGGAACTATTTAATTTTTTAAAAATGGTGTCATACTCCAAGGAGTTCGAAGGAAAATTATTGCTCTGAAGCTCATGAAAGTAATCATATTACAAATTTGAGGATTAAGAATCTCCCCCACTGCAGCAGACCTAAAATGCATCTTGGCAATCATTACACAAATAGCCCCCAGTGAATATCTGCAGCAGTTACAGAAAAGCTCCCCGGTGGTACCTTTGGAATTAATAAAGTCCATGGTAAATTGCACGTGAACTTTATAGACACCCTGTGTTAGTGATATCATTGGGCATCAGAGGTTTCATGTGGAGATTACAACTAAGGGCCAGGAAGGTAAAAAAAAATAAATAAATAAGGTAAAGGTAGCAATGGTAAGGCCATGACATTGGTAAGTGGAGGGCAATTGTGGATTTTTCAAATACTTGGGGGAACTGTTGTTGGCTTTCCTGTAGTTCTTGGTGGTATCATGGTCCGAATGACACTGTATATCTGTATTGTGAGCAGATGTTTTATGAGCCTAGCATGATGTAAAGATGTCTGTGCTTCACACATTTCTTTACACGTGAGCATCTTCGATATGCCTATAAAGCACTAGAGTCTGGATTTTGAGGAGAAATGAATTTAGTATCATTTGAATTGTGATTTTTACATGACTTTCACAATGGAACATTGTTTTCTGAAATTAATATATCACTGAGTATCTGATTGAATAAATAACCCATATTTCATTTTTCTCTACTGTCTTGTTGTTTACTGTTTGGTCATTTTTTCATATTTCTAGTTAATATTTTCATTTAAGGTTCCAGTGGTTTGACAGAATACTCGATAGTGAAATATAGACTAGACTTGAATGTGATACAATAATTTAATGGATTTATTTGAAAGCATAATTTTATTTTATAGCCATAATAAATTGCTTAGGTGGAACATAGATATGAGTCTATAATTTAGGTAGCAATATAATAAAAGAGAGAAAACAACAAATAAATGCTGAAATGAGGTTAATCGTGTCATTCTTCCTATTATCTGTTTAAGGTTAGCCTGTCACTGGATAATGAAAGTGTCTCTCCACACAAACTTGAGATTTAATAGAGGAAAGATGTTACTTTATGTTTAGTAAGTTATAAATTGAGTGCTATAACTGGAGAAATCTAGATGAGAATATACTAGCAGTCCGGTGATGAGAAGATGGTTACTGTAGAGAAATGAGGTTATATATCTTCATTATTTTAAAATTCTGGCTTCTGTATCATCATCACTCCATTGGAATTACTGCCTTAATTTTTGGAGATACTACTGCATACGTGATTCTTATGAAACCCTGGTCCTGCTCCCAATGCCTTGTCTTGGAGTCCCCCTGAGCTACTTGTTCTCATGTTTATACCCCACCTCTGGCATCATGTAAAGCTGCAACCTCTCCGTGACTTCACTTCCCTGCAGCCCACTCATGCTGATTACAACCTTGTAATCTTTTCAACATCCCTCTTTTTGTTCACTAACTTAACCAGTGGTTCCACTGGGATTTCCAATTCACTGATCCTACCTCTTCTCACTGTTCCTCACCCAACTCTACCTATTTCTTCCTTCCTTCCTGAATGAGCTAAATTTCTGTAGTAACTGAATGCATTTTACTCTTGTGTATACCTCAGGTCCCTTGCTCGTTTCTTGCTTCGTGGTACTCATTTGATGAAATCACAGGCATGGTGACATTTAAGTCTTCACTTCTTCCAACAATGACTGAACCAGGAGACAAACATATCACGTGTTGGTATGATTCACGTTACATTCATGACCACCAACCTCAAGGGAACATTTAATGCTCCTGCCAATTATTCTGTATTTCTCTGGTCCATTTACTCTCTCAGTTCTTAGGTGAAAATTTTTTACCTCTTATTGTCAGAGATACCATACCACCTACCATCCTTTCTCTTCACTCATGACCTTGACATACATTTGTACTTCACTGAAAAAATTAAACCAGAGAGAAAGGAAGTTCATAGACCCCTGTTATCACGCTACCCAAGTATAGCATTTTATACCTACCTAATACCTATTTACTCTGCCTTTACTTGGATTATACTTTCATTTTGTCCTTCTTTCTTTCTTTCTTTAATTTCAGATTAATGTGAGGGTACAATTATATTACAATGTTATTGGCATTTGTTAGGTAGAGTCCCTATTGTAGATGTGTCCTGAGGTGTGCCATATACCCAATATTGTGTCCATTAATTGGGAGCACACCCATCCCCCAACCTCTACTCCTCTTTCCTTCCAGCTTCTTCCTTTCCCCTTCCCCCATCTTGAATTGAATTGAGTTTTTCTCTCATGTGGGCATAGATTAGATCATCCACTGGCTTCATATTAGGATTGAGTATACTGAACACTTGATTTTCCATTCTTGTGATACTTTACTAAGTAGAATGTGTTTCAACTCCATCCAAGTTAATACAAAAGATGTAAAGTCTCCATCTTTTAATGGCTGAATAGTACTCCATGGTGTACTATGGTACACTAATACCTAGTTTATTAACCTATTCCTGGGTTGACGGGCATTTACGTTGTTTCCGGATCTTGGCAATTGTAAATTGAGCTGTGTCTTCTCATCTTTAATAGCACCCTCTCTACCAAATCGTTCCCTTTAGCACATGGGATGTCATCATCCTTCCAACCCTAATTTTTTCAATGAACAACTTCTCTAGACCCCAGTTTGCTCCCCAAGTACTGCCGTCTCTTTCTCCGTATGGCACATCCTAACAAACAGTGAAGTCTCTTAGACTCTTAGCCCCATTTCTCTGCTGAAGTTACTCTTAGTAAAGTTACCATTAATGTCAATATGCCAAATCCAAGGATCAAGTCTTAGTCCTCATCTTATTTCACCTCTTAGCAGCCATTTGTCCTCTTCTAAGAGAATGTCTTCCCTGGTGCTATGATTTGAATATGGTTAATATAGTTTGTTTGGCCCTATCAAGTCTCATGTTGAAAACTAATCACAAATGTTGGAGGTGGGACCTGGTGGGAGGTTTTGGGGTGATGAGTACAGATCCCTCATGAGTATCTTGGCACCATTCTTGTAGGAGTAGGTGAATTCTCTTTACTCCCTGAGAATTGATTGTTGAAAAGAGGTTGGCACTTCTTTCTCTCTTGCTTCTATTGTCACCGTGTGACGTCTACACAATAGCTTCCTCACCTTCTATGTATAGTGAAATGGCAGAAGCAAATGCTGATGCCATGCTTCTTGCCTCACCTGCAGAACCGTGAGTCAAATAAACCTCTTGTATTTACAAATTACCCAGCCAGCCTCAGAGGTTTCTTTTAGGAACATAAGTGGCTAAGGATTGGTTTACAGGCAACATATTCCTTTGGCTTTTCTCAAACCATAGTTTTCTTCTTCTTCATCTGCTTTTCTAGTTATATTTTTTATCTGTGATTTCTTATGATTGAAATGATCTAGATTACTGTC
This sequence comes from Loris lydekkerianus, assembly GCA_963574355.1. Lineage (NCBI taxonomy): Eukaryota > Metazoa > Chordata > Mammalia > Primates > Lorisidae > Loris > Loris lydekkerianus. The sequence continues at coordinate 32,912 of CAUYPK010049534.1, read as the reverse complement.
CCTAGAGTTCTTTGCCTATAAAGGCACCCCTGGTGATTTGATACTGTCTTGTGGCTTTAAATTTCATCTACGTACTGATGGAATGTGATGAAATACATAAAAATGTCTTTCACTATTTTAGTCTTCTCTTGTGTACTCTGGACTCAAATATCCAACTGCCTGCACAACCTTTCCACTTGAATATATCATAGACACTTCCAAACCATCATATCCAAAACTGAACTCCAGATATTACCCTCAAAATTTGTACCCTTCCAAAACACTTTCCCTGAGATTTCTCCATTCTGGTTCATGATAATTTCATCCTTCTAATTGCTTAAGCCTGAAATCCTAGAATATTCATGAGTCCTTCTTTTCTCTCACACCTCATACCCAATCCATTAGAATATTCTGTTGAGTCCATAGATATCATTGGCTTTCTGAATTCAGAAACTTGTAATATGTATGAATCAACTTTTGGGGATATTTCCCAGTATTTGAACTCTTGCTATATTCGCTCATAGATTCAGAGACTAAATAAATCCAGCAACAGTTTCTAACTCAGCATAACAACTAAGGTACTAAGGAGACTAAGATATCCTTGGATAATTGCATTTTCAAAATACAATTGGAGGGCAGTGCCTGTGGCTCAAAGGAGTAGGGTACCAGCCCCATATGCCACAGGTGGCGAGTTCAAACTCAGCCCAGCCAAAAACTGCAAAAATAAATAAATAAATAAATAAATTATATATATATATGTATGTATATGAATTTAGTCAGCTTTCTTTATCCTACTTTTGTCTGTTTATTAACTGGTATATCCCCAATGTATGGTGGGGGATCACAACATTTGTGATCAGATTTCAATATGAGACTTCATAGGGCCAAACAAACCATTTAATAAATATGTGTAAAATTAAATTAATATAATGGATGAAGCATAGAAATAAAAATCGCAATGAGGAAAGAACTTAATAATTTTTCAGGTGGAAACAGTAGACAAGTAGGAATGATACCTTGAATTTGGAAGGCGTTCAGAAAGTAATTATGATGAACTTAGAGTGAATAACACTTGGCCATTTGGAATGGAAAATCGAATACAGTTTTGGTCAGAAAATCATTGAACAACCAAAGAATATGAGGAAGAAAAGGTTTACTCATTCTATAGAAACGACATAACAATTCAGAAATTCTCCCTGATGAACTGGGATCTTAAAAGAGCATATTTAATAAAAAAATAAAAAAAAAGAGGAAGAAAGAACAAAGAAAAATGTGTAACACAGGCTGAACATCCCTGATCAGAAAATTTAGAATTCAGAATGCTCCAAAATTTAAAACTTTCTGAGTGGTGATTTAATCCAACAAATGGAAAATTTCATGCCTGGCTTCATGTAACAAGTTGTAGTCAAAATACAGGAGTGCAACACAGTTTATTCACCATCTTCAGAGATAAAACTGACCCTCCTTGTCCCTTTTAGCTACTGTATTTATTTTCCACACACACTCAGATTTCCCCCAGCAAGCACCCTCATAATAGGTAATAAAATAACAATTGTTAAGGTGGACTCAACTGTGGCAGGTTCCCCTGCCACATGGGGCTGAGACTGACTTGTATTATTCACAGTGGCTTTTTTTTTTTTTTTTTGGCTTATGTTTTGCTCTATGTATATGTCTTGTTAGAAATTCAGCAGAAAGGGTTGAAGATACCAGTCATAAAAAGCAGACCTGTTTATCTTTATCCATAGCATAGAAAGTTAAGCTTCTACAAAAACTGGACAGCAGTGTAAATGTGAAATGTCGTGACAAAAGTATAATGTTAGAATGACCACAAGCTGTGACCTAATGCAACTTCTGAAGTTCAGTGCCAAAAATGAACAGAAAGTTATTGAAAAACAGAAAAACTCTGTGGAGAGTTAGAAATGAAGATCTTGGTTGTGTAATACAAGTTGGTCCACCAAGGTCACAATGAATACATGACACTTTGATCATGAAACAAGCAAAGGTCTAATCACGATGAACTAAAAATAGAAGAGAAAGTGAATTTTAAACAGACTAGTTGTAGAAATTCAAGAAAATGCATGGCATCGCCTTTTTATAGTTTGTGGTGGCAAAAAAATCTGCTGATCACAAAACAGCAGAAAAATTCATTGGCGTGTTTGCCAAGGTCATTGCTGATGAAAATCTGATTCAAGAACAAGTCTATAATACTGATGAAATATCACTGTTTAGGTATTATTGCCTCAGAACTATATAGACGATAGCTAATAAGACAGCCCCTGGAGGAGTTAAGGATGCCAGGACCGGAGCACCTGCTGAGATGAGCTAATGCAGCAGACACTCATAAATCAAAACTGGCTGTGATAGACAAAAGCTTGTGCCCTTGCTTTTTTTCAGCAAGTGGATTCCTCACCAGTCCATTAGTGTGCTAACAAAAAGGCACGGGTCACCAGGGACATCTTTTCTGATTCGTTTGACACACATTTTGTATGAGAGGCAGTTGCTCACCGCAGAGAAGCTGGCCCTGACAGCGATGGCAAGCCTCGTACTGTTTTGGTCTTTGTTAACCTGAAATTCTCATCCAGTGTAATCTTTCTGCCATGTACATTTCCCCAAGTATTACTTCATTAATTCAGTCCTGTGATCAGGATATCAATGAAGAATAAATATAAAGTACTTCCTTAAAAAGCATCTTAGCAGAAGTGAATGGAGGGGTGTGTGTATGTGTGTAAAGTTTTCGAAAGTTTAGCATGAATAGTGCCACATGTGCTGTTGCCAACCCTTGGAACACAGTGGCTAAAGGTACACTGTGTAGAGATACACAGTGGCCTGGAACAAGCTCTGGGCTGCAACTATGTTTAGGGGTAATGAAGAAAACGTGGTGACTAAAGAATTCCATATGTGAAGTGAGGGAAAAAATGATAGCAGACCTCCTTCTCTTACAAAATCCAGTGATAAGCTGGGTAAATGGCTATCTAACAAGTTGGTAACAGTGATAAGAGGATCCAATCCTTATCATTTTTTCACTGACAGATAGTGAAATTGCCAAAGTGGTTCTCCCTCAAGGTGGTCATGAGACTAAGGACAGTGGAGGTCACGTAGTTGACACCGCAGGAAAATGCCTAAGGACAGCACGGTGAACATGGATGATAGGCTTATTGGGAAACTACAGCAGCGTGAGTTTACAACAGAATGGGAAATCATGCCAGTTTATAAAATCAAAGAGAAATTTCTAAGGCAAAAAAATATTGCTAATGAGGCAGGTGACACTAGAGGAAACGCTTAAAAATGCCTCCGCATCCGCAGAGCACTCACTTTCTCGTTGTTCAACTGCCTCTGCTGTTTCTTCTCACACACAAAAATGAAATGCACAGTGAGGTAACCTTTTAATCCAAACCCAGCCTCGGAGGTGAAGACTGAAAGTCCATCGTCTGTGTTGGTGCTGCTGCTCAGCAGCCGATGCAGGGACTCCGGGGGTGGAGCTGTGCTCCTGCGTTACCCTGAACGCATGATTTTTTCACAGTTCATGGTATGTCACATTTTTTTATAGTTCAGTACTTATGCATGAATTAAGTGTAAGAAAATAATAATTTATTGGTAGCCTTTAAATTTAGAATCAAATTTAGAAGCAGCAGGAATTATAGGGATTCTAAACAGTCACAGATTGTCCATAACGGTGACTGACACATTTGCCTTCTGATGGCTGAATGTATGCAAACTTTGTGTCATGCACAAAATTATTTAAAATATTGTATAGTATTAAATTTAATATTATACAACTATACTATGTACCTAAACATACTTTCAGGCTATGTTTAGGAGGTATACATGAAACATAAATGTGTTTTGTGTTGAGACTTGGATCTCATCTTCAAGATATCTCATTATGTACATGGAAAAATTCTAAACCCCGTAAAAATTCAAAATCTGAAACACTTGTGGCACCAAGCAGTTCAGATCTGAGGTAATCAACTTGAAATAGAATAAACCTATTAATATAAAAGAGCTCTAAAGCCCCTGAGCTGTTTTCTGTATTTAAGATGCCTTCTCTTTCCAGAGTCTCCATCCCTTTCCAAGTTCTCTTTCTCTTTCTGATTTCTGGCTACATTCTGGCTGCTAGTGAAACCAAAAATCACACGAACACTTGCATTTATTGCCAGAACCTAGTGTAGACTGGCCCAGAGAATATTCATTCAAAGGTTTTTTTTGTGTGTGGGAAGAGGAGTGTTCCATTAACTGGAAAATAATGGATTTTTGTCATCACTGACATTAATTTTCTGACATACTTCCCTTTTGTGTGCAGTTAGTGACTATGATGATATTTAATAAATGATATTATTTATATATTTAATAAAGGATTATTGGGAGATACGGTGTTATTCTTCCATTTGTCTTTTTGGTAATCATCACCTGGTGTCTTATACATGCTAGGCGAGTCAAACTTTGGAAACAGCAACATGTCTAAGACATGAGCTCTCCTGTGAAAGAATAAGGGACAAAAGCCTAATACGCTAAGTGAATGAGTGGACACATGGGAGCCACTAACTGAGCTGTGAAGAGTAATACAAGGCATAAAAGAAGATCATATATCTATGCAGTGGAATTCTAATGGACTCAGAAATCACAGGATAATATTCCAGGAGTAAATAACAGATTTGAAGAAAATTCAATTTGCTTTCTTAATTTTACTCATTTTTGGTTTTGTTTGCTTTTAAATGGGGGCATTTCTCCTATATTTATGGGAATCTTGGTAGTTCACTGATTTTCTATAAGCCTATATCTCAGTGTTAATTTATTGAACTCTTATTGCTCATGGTTGATGTAGGGGCCTCAACGGGGAGTAATTCTGTCTTGCTCTCCAAGTAAAGAAGCCTTCGTGATATAGAGCTCTGATGAAGTTAGGCTTGATGGGGTAAGATCCAGGTTTTGTGACTTTTCAAAGCCTATGTAATTTGAAGGAGACTGAAAATAATACAAAAATTAAAATGTAGTGTCTGGAAAGGCGTTTAGGCAAGGTAGGGGATCAATAGCTTGAACACCATTGGCTGCATAGTAAACCCACCTTTAGTCCTAGAGTAGTTTTGCCTAAACAGTATCCATTGCACCATCTTCTAATAAAAACACCATGATTTTCTTTGGGAATCATTATCTGTTCATAGGTCCAAGTGAAATTGACCTAAGCAGAGCCAATTAAAACTTCCCATTCTTGGACCACAACAACTGTTTCAGGACTGAGAACTGTGACTCAGTCCAGCTGGATCAGAACAAATAAGACACCTTTGCAGAACTTTTCCTGAGACTATTATGAATGAGACAGTCTCCCTTTCCACTAAAATATTTATTTCCAATAAAATAATATTCCAAAAAAATAAAGCTTTTGTTGGAAACTGTTGACAATGACCACTCAACCTCAAATAAAACAATTCACCATGTAGATCAGGAGCAACTAAACCCAAGGTCATTGTTGGAAATATCTGAACCCCCAAACAATCCATGTCTAAAACTTTCCTCCCCTACTTCCTTGTAATTTTCAGTTATGTAACCTGGGAAAAATCCCTTTTTGGTGTTCTTTTTTTAAATTTTAATTTTGTTCATCTTTTTTTTTGAGGCAGTCTTCTGTCGCCTTGAGTAGAGTGCTGTGGCATCATCATGGCTCACAGCAACCTTAAACTCTTGGGCTCACCATCCTCTTGCCTCAGCTTCCTCAGTAGCTAGGACTATAGGCACCTGCTATAATGCTTGGTGCTTGCTCTCTCTCTCTCTCTCTCTCTCTCTCTCTCTCTCTATATATATATATATATATATATATATATATATATTTTTTTTTTTTTTTTTAGAGACAGGATCTTCTTGTTGCTTAGGGTGGTCTTGAACATCTGAGCTCAAGCAATACACCCACCTCCGCCTCCCAATGCTACAATTGGAGGCATAAACCACCACACCTGGCCTCCTTTGGGAGTTTAAAACAAACGTGACAAGCATCCCAGTTGCATGACCCACACATTCATGGCATGTAACAATTTGCCATACTGTTAAGGAGCAAACTTGAGTGGTTCAAACTGCAGTGTGGATTTGCTAGAGGGATTCTCTAAGTTAGGTGGGAAGCTCAGTTGTTTACATTGTAATCAATGCAGTAACTCACCTGAAGTTATATATACATTGTCAATAAATGGTAGTAAAAGTTTAAAAATGTAATCAAATTATGAAGATAGCTATCAGAAATGTGTGACACTTACTAAAATGACACAAAAATTTTCTGGAGAAAATGCAGAAATTTCATTTTGGTGATCTTTATAAGACAAACTTTTCTCTCCAGAGTCTCTAAGTCCATCACTCAGATTTCTCCTTGTTTATCAGACTCTTTTTGAGAAAACCTAGAGATATCTGCCCATTATGATGATGGTAGGTAAATAATCATTATAGTCAGATGGAAAGTTTTGTATAATTTGTGGCAATGAGGAAGCTTATTGCTTCCAGCCTATCCTCTGAGACTCACAGCATGACCTTGTAATTACTGAACTGGCTGAATTGACAGTGCAGATTTTACTGCTTTGGCTTGGGTTTTATTCTCACATTCATTGACAAAAAGAATTTGTCTCTAGAGGCCATCCCTTTCATCAAGCGCAAGGACATCCTGCCAAAAGTGAGCCCAAATTTTCATTCTACTGCTATTCATGAAAGATGTTAAATAGGTTCGTATTTGTCCTTTTTTTTTTTTTCTTTGCATAAGGCTGTCTACCAACAGGTCCAACATTTGTTTAGTGCAGTCTTTAACCTTTACCTGGAATTTATTATAAATTCAACTGAAAAATGTTGATTAATACCAGACTGACTCATACTGATATATAAAAAAACTGGCATGTCATTTGCAAAAAAGTAATATTAAAAGAATTGGATGAATTTAGGAAATCATTTTATTAGAAAGAATTCAGATTAAAGAGAAGGATAAGTTAATGATTATATATTCTTTTCTGACTTAGCAGACTTTGTGTTAAATAATTGGAAACATCTGACATTTACACCCTTTGTAAGTGATCACTGAAATTGCCTTTACTTGAATGTTTATGAAGATCAAAAAGATTCAGCTCAGGTAATTTAACTTAGCTTAGACTTTTTATTTAAATAGCCACCTTATAAATATGTTTACTAAAGAGCTGAAAAGGATTCCTTTGAAAAATATTGTAGTAGCTCTTCTTTGTTCTAGTTCTTGGCAAAATTAGAATGATTCATATTTTGTACTATTGACTAGTACAAAGTCTAGTCTCCTTTGCAATGAGCTTCTTCCTTCATGTCGTAGAACATTCACTTATGTGTGATATGAATAAACATAAAAAAGTCAATGATTTGCTGTAATACCAACATTAAAGAAATGCATTGCTCATTAGCATTATGCTCTCATAAGGACCACTTATATTTTAAACTAGAGGGAAAGTCACGAAAGGTCGTATTGCAGAAATTAAAAGATGGAAAGCAAAAGAAAAGACATTTCTTTCAAGCAGAAATGAGACCTTGAAAGAAGTGGCTTATGTACTTAGGAAAAAAGGGAAGCCATTCAGTGATGTAGAAATTGTGATGAGTGCATTGTCAAAGTTGTAGGACTCTGAGACCTCAATGAAATTGCAAAGTACAAACAACTGCCTCTTTCACGGAGAACCACAGCTGATCAGCATGAATAGCCTTCAACGTAATGGAACATTGTCATTCTTCAAAAGGAATGATTGAGTCACTTTGGATGACGCAATTGACAACTACCAACTGGGCATAGGTGTTATATAATGTGTTATTCATATCATAGCTGAAGATTTTCTTCACTATGAAGAGTTACTTGCTTTGGACACAGATATGAATGGAACATGGAAAACAGAAATCTTTGACATCTTTCAAGATAAATGTGAAGTTGGTATGAATTTGTTAAATGTAGTGATTATTATGTACGGATGGTACCTTTTCCATGGCAGGAACACATTAAGGGTTTATTGCAAATATAAACATTATTAACAGATCGAGGTGCTCTCATTTTCTTTCATTGTATCTTGTATCAGCAAAATATCTGTGCTAAAGCTACTATTTTAAGTGGCACTTTGCCGCATGTTATAAGTATTGTTAGCCATGTTCATCCAAATGCAACATCGCATCCTTAGTTTTGTAACTTGCTGAAGTTAAACGATAAGGTATTCCGTGTGGATTTGCCATATCATTCTAAAGTGTGTTGGCTCTTGCATGGACGGGTGTTAGCCAAAATTTTATCTCTGCAAGAAATGATAGTTAAATTTTATGAAAAACAAAATTACATGTGATTGTAGAAAGATGTCTTTATGCCTACAACATTTCTTAACATTTATATAGGCATAAATGTCTTTATGCCTCAACATTTCTACAACATTTCATAGTGTGATACTATGTCAAATCAAAGTGACTTGAATTTTTCTTTGTAAGGTAAAACTGAGTCTGCATATGCTGTGTTGTAAAAAATCCAAGCATTTAAAAAAAAAAAGTGTATTTTTTTTTTTTTCAAACACTTCTTCTTCAAAAGGAAATTTTGGATGAACATTTTCCCCAGTTAGCAAAGGTCATTAATGAGCAGGATGATATATGTGAATCGTGTAAAAATACACAGTTGTTATAGATCAATTAATTGGAAGCTACAAGGAAAAGTCCATGGACTTTGAGAATCTGGACCTCACACTCAAATTAACATTCCAGCCTCACCTAGTTGGTATCACCAAGGCACCTAAAGAAATTCAGATGGAACTGATTGAAATTCCAGTGGATACCATTTTAAAGTCACTGTTTGATGTTAAGAGTAATCTAATTGAAATATGAAAAAATGCAGCAGAATACCCACAAATGGCAACATGCCCCCAAGGAATTCTTTCTTTTCGATGACTTATTGCTGCAAATCTACATCTCCCACCTAACTCAGGTCAAGATGCCCTTAAAGTCACAAATAACTGAAAACCCATCTACAGGATAAGCTGAACTGCAGACCCTCATGCTGCAACCAAATATTCAAATGCTTTCCAACAAAACAGTCATTAAAAGGCCGGTTAAGTATATCAAGTCCAAGTTTACAGCTACATTAATGCATTTTACAGCTACATTAATGCAGCCTTCCAACATGACAAGGTTTCGTACCCTTGATTTAACATATGTACTTTTATTTTAAGCACATTTTAGATAAACCCAATTAATTTTGAAAGAGTGAACAATTGAGAATCACTATTAAAATTCACAGGTTTCTTTATTGTGAAATTTTGTCACAAATAATTACTGTTCTTCACATCTGATTCTTTTTTTTTCTTATCTATAGAATAGATCTAAATATGAATACCTTGAAGGGGGTCAATAATTAACTTTGCAAAGTAAGTTGTTATAGGCAAGGTATAGGCACTGCATTATTATAATGCTTATTTATATACTTAAGGGATTGGCATTTTCCTTACCTGAGATTACCAATGGGAGGTTAAAATCAGAATTAATTTTACCATATCTTCTCTGAAAATGATGAAGATTTGTGCATGTATCAACTAGAAAGATGACTGTAATATTTTTGTGTATTGTTATTTTTCTGTTTGTGGGTGGAAATTCTCCAAAAGTTAGATCCTACAAAAGTAACGTTCTCCTTACCTGTCAGTGTATACGTAACCTCTACAGTACGGAGACTATCCTGTATAATACTTTCTAAAGGTTTTCTTAAAATGGAAATTTCATGGTGGTGGCATAGTGTATACAACCAGTATAGGGTAAATACAAAATATTTATTTTTTAGGTTTTCTTTTTTAATCAAAATATTTAAAAAGATGCTGATTGTACTGTGATAGGTTTGTGGAACAGACTTAGAAAAGTGCTCAAAATCAAAAAACATGAGGTGCTTTCTGTGTTTTCTGTCACACACATAATGTTTTACACACTTGACCCATAACTTTCAATTGTGTGCTTTGAGTCAAAATACTGAAGAAAAAACATTTTGAGTTATTTTTTCTATTTTTTTTTTTTTAGAGTCAGAAAGAAATGTTTTTATTGTCACATTAGGATTTTACTTAAGAATAAAAAACCCTTGAATTTGTTCTTTAAAAGACGAATTGAAGTCTTTCCCTTTAAAGCATTATCTGCTAGCAGGTGGAGTGTCATGCTCCATTTTTTTTAGGTCCTTTACACTCTTGAATTTGATTTGTGCTTTTACAGCACAAATCCCAACATTCAGGAGGGAGCTCTGCCTGCTTCAGCTGCCTGCAGATTCAGAGACCCAGCCTGTCATTCTCGGCTCCGGAGAGTGTCTGAGGTCGGGGGCCTGAGAGGGTTGATAGTGCAACATCTCACACTGCCTTGGCTCTGAAACCTGTGGCATTCTGGGCTGGACAGCTGCTTCCGTGCCTCTGTTTTAATTTAGCAGAATGTTTGCTGCCATGGCAGCCAGCAGCAGCGACTGCAGCAGCTCGAGAGCGCCAGAGATCTGAGGATGCAGGTGGAATCCGCAAACGCCCGGGGCTGGTGCAGGGCTGGGCTTCAGCGCCTCCAGTCTGCTCTTCCTGGGGAGGCTGCCTTTGCTGCACGCTGTCAGCTCGTTAAGAGTAAAGGCTTGCGGTCCGAGATCATTCAAGGGCCGGTGAAAGGCAGGAAAGAGAAGGGGAAAGAAGGCAGGACGTCGCTGGTGCTGTAAACCTCCTTGCATTTTGGAACACAGAAGCAGAAGGGGGAAAAGCGGACCCCTCATTCTGCTGAGAAACGCGATTGGATGAAGACAGGCGAACATAGTTGGCTCCCTGGACTACTTTTCAGCTGGAGCAGAGTCTTTGGTGAACTCTTTCTCTGCTTCAGATATATTCAAGCAACATGTTTGTAAGTACTGCAGGTCAGAGAAACGACGGGGCAAGCTAAATTGTAGGCAGATAATTCTACATGCTGTATCCCTGGAGCCTTCTGTGAGTGTGTGAGCCTGAGCCTTTACTGAAGTGCATGGGATAGTTAAACCCGAGAGGGTCAGTGGCAATCCGGGCGTCCAAAGGCAGAATGAGGTCCCCGTGAAAGGGGGCGGCCGCAGGAAGCACCATGCAGAAGCCGGCTCCGCTCTCGCTGTTTCAGGGCAGAGAAGTGAAGAGAAAGGGAGCTTGCCTTCAGAAGCAGAAATCGCTGACCAATCTCTCCCTCACCCACGAGCGGGAGACGAGGCCGAGTGTGCGCATTTCCAACTGGTTTGGAAACGCCGCCAAGGCCAGCCAGAGAGAGTCCAGCTATGCCGAGTGGCGCTCGCTGTGCAGGTGCGCGTCGCGGTCCGCGCAGTCCCTGTGCCACGTGGGCAGCTCGGGGGCCTGGAGCCTCCTGCCCGCCGCGGGCAGCCAATCGGGCGCCGAGGACCTGCAGGACTGGCCTGGCCGGAGCGGCTTGGAAGGCGACAGTGACGAGGAGAGCAAGTCCGAGGATGAAAACGTGTCCTCCAAGTCGACCAGCATGGGCAGAAGCTGGGCTGAGGAGGAGGGAGACAGCTGCCTGCGGGAAGGGACCGCACAGCTGGACGAGGACGTGCTGCTCACCATGCTGGGCGACCTGGAGCAGGCCCTGGGCACCGACCTGCTAGGTGAGTCCCCGGCGCTGAGAGCGCGCGTGGCATTGCAAGGCGTCTCAGGATTCCTTATGAATTTGCATTTGACAAATATCTTTCATTTTTGAGACTTGACTTTTAAAATGTTATAGTTAAAAATGTTAATTCATTGTTTCTCGAGATGACTTTCTATGTAAAGCTGAGCTATGGGTGTCAATTGTAGGGTCTATTGGAGAGAGTAAGCACCAGGGATGTGCCCAGGGCCTTGTTGGTGGGTATCCTGAACACTGGGGATACCCACCAGGAAGGGGTAACGTTCTAAAACTCCAAACTCACTTTTCTTAATGGGTCCTTAATGGGCCCCGTTTGTTCAACTTGCCTCCAGGTGACCTCACCACAGACATAGAATGAAGGTCCTCCTGGGTAACTTTTCTCTGCAGTTGTCTGTCTTCTGCTAGCTTTGGTGTTACCTTGATCGACGTTCTATCCCTCAGCGACAAGCAGCGTGCCCTGTACTAACAGTTTCACAAGTGCAGCGGACTCTGCTGCCTTTTACTTTACATATAAATATATGTCCAAAAGGCCCCACCATGTACACAGTGTAACCATTTAAACTACTTTTTATGTAACTATAAACTGTTTTCACGTTGAACCCAGTGAGCCTTTCTGATGACAATGAGTTTCAGCAGTACCTTCTGACATGAACTTAACCACGTCTGAAGATGTCAAGTGATTCTTCTGTTTTGTGATTAAATGTTAATTTTGACGCTTGGTTTAACGAGTAAAACGTGTACATTTTAATTGTTACTTCTAGTTCAGTGCTACCAAAATATATGTGTATCACACTGTCCATTCTGCCAAAACTTTATAAGTATTAAACCACTGACCACATCAGAGTTCATGGCAACTTGCATTTCCACAAGGAATTTATAACAAGGCTTCTTAAATTCAAAAAATTAAATCTGGCCAGTGATTTCTTTGTTTCTTGTTCACGCCACTGGTGCTAAATACAGGTATGATCTTATTCTTTATGTAGACCTTTCTGTTACACGGTGTTTTATGATGGTTTTTGGACTCTTAGTGAACCACCTTTAGAAGAAGAAGGAAGCTTAGAAAGACACAGAGGCAAATATTGCTTCGTTTTTCACGTCAGTTTGGTTTTTAGAGGGTACTATCTCCGGACTTGTCAGAATAGTGATTTTTGGATCTGAATACACCAGGTGCTTAAACACTGAAGGTTTATTTTTTTCACCATTGTGTGATTTCTGTGATGAACTGCTTCTCCTAAGATCTGTGAGCAGTACAGAGGCAAGAGGAAGTCTTAATCCTGCCAAACCTCTTTCTTCTTTTGATTCTCTGGAACTGTAGAATCAGATAATACTCATTCATCTTTTGCTTTTAAAGTTGTGTCTTTTATCTTGTTCTGAGTCCTGCTTATGTAAGTATTTACAAAGATATGAGCAGGGTGCAGAAATTGTTGGTTGCTCTGTTAAATTATAGCCTGCTGTGGGAGGCTGTACATGACATATGCCTTTTTGTGAATAAATAACTCGGAGTATTACTCTCAGAGGTAAACTCTCGAGGTCTGTCGGCATTGGTTTTTAAATGGAACATCTGCTTATTGTACTTATGTGATTGTTCTCTTTCGTTTTTTGTTTTTTGTTTTTTTTCATTTATGCCAGTATTTATAAACGCAAGTGAAAAAAATAAGGGGAAGAATTTATTCAAATAACTGTGACACAAATAATCATATCTCTAGATAATGAAGCGTTCCGATGCAATTCCCCCCTACATAATGACACATGTTAAATTGGTGAATATATCTAAGCCCCCAGCACATAAGAATCTTAGAATTTCTGCCACATGCTTGAGTAGGTACTGCTCATGACTCAAAATGGCCTCTTTCAAGTTAGGTTTTAGGCAGAATTACTTGAGTTTGACTCTTTACTTCTAGATATTCTAATATCAAACAGATCTGGGATAATAAATCAACTGGGGTCTATGCTGGAACTGTTTAGGAGAATATTTTAAAAGTCGCTATAAAGCTGTTGGCTATATTTTGCTATTTTCCCCCAAAGTGTCAAGATTAAACATGTGACTTTAAAATTTTCTATCCAAGTCACTGTCAGTTAGGGTCATTCACAAGACTATAGTCAATTCTCAAATCAGGCAGTGATACTCTAAATTACATTTGTAATATGGATGGGGTAGAGGACATATCTCTCTTTAAATCAGGTTCATTCATATACAATTTAATTTCCTGTTATAAGCTGACATTGCTGGCAGTGTTAATTACAAAGTGTATAACTTATACCTGGAACGTAAGAGTGGGGTCACACAGATTAAATGGTTTATCTGCCACTAGGTCATTTTGCAGAAGAGCCAAATGGAGTTATTCTGGGCTCTGCTCGTGGAGGAGGCCTTACAAGCAGTGAGGAAGCAGTGTGCACCAATGTTAAAAACTCAAGCAGATTTCAGGATATACCATTCTGGAAAATGGTACCTACCATTGTGTCTGACACATAGGAAGTCTTTTTCAAGAATAATAGTCAACTCTGAGATTATGCAAGTGGTAATCAATGCATTCTTGTGATTTTATGTTTCTCATGTGCATTTGCTGCTTTTATTGATATTAAACATTTAATTCTATTATTTTATGCAAATTATTTACTTTTCGATTGTGCCCTCCCCCCCTAAAAAAAAGCCTCCACCCTTCATTTAGAAACAAATGTATGGGATAATTCAGACTGTTCAATCAATCCTTAGGGGGCTTGAAAGTGCACTGAGTTTAATCTTGCCTTTTGTGGGTCACTGAAAACATTTATTGCAATAATTTCTTCTTTGGTTATTATGTTTCATGACAGGAGTAAATGGCAGTTACATTTTTCTCAGTGAGTGTTTGTAGGAAAAAGTCCATTTGTCTGATTGTCAGGGGTGGTGCGGTGTCAGGAGGGAGTATCATGAGGAGGAAAACCAGAGGAGGGAGGGAGGTGATGGTTCTGAAAGGCAAGAGACAGTGTGTAAACGAACAATGAATCCAACTGGAAGACTCAAATGTCTAAGATGCCTGTTAGACTGGAAAAAGGAAATTTAAAAGGACTTGAAGTAGACACGAGAAAAGTATGTCATGAGACAGAATGTCTAAAACTACAATTTTCTTGAAATTAATATAAAATATTGAATTTGATATAAATATTACCTTTTAAATATTTTCCCAGTTTGCAAGTGATTGAGATTACAGTTTGATTACAATTTAAAAGTTCTCCTATGGGGAAAGGACTCAGGGGTGAGGACACATGATGGTGTATTCTAGAAACCCATATGAGGTCAGGGACCTTCCTTCCAAAATAAGTCATCTGAACACTCTCTAGGTTTTGTGATTCCTCATTTGCACCATCAGCTAGAATCCGAAGATTTTCATGCTACATGAAATCTTACGCACGGAATCTTGGTTTAGTGTGTCTCCAAATTTACCCCGTCTTCATTATTTCTTTTGACGCGGTTTTGTGTTTTGTTTTGTTGACGCAGATTTAATACATCTCTTCTTTGCCTCTGACTTTTCCTTTGACTGTAACAATTATCTTTGTCCACTCTTTAAGATTTTCCCCACAAAACCCTCCTTTTTCGGCAGATTATTTGGAAGTGAAAGGTAGACTTCTTTAGAGACATTTCTCAAATAGACTGTATTATACATACAAGAGGCATGGGAAGGATTTCCAGGAGAATATGATCAAAATCTCAAGGGTTATTAACAGCTCTGAGTTGTACAATGTTAATCCATAGGATTAGAGAATTGCATGGCCTGAATTAGTGAAGAAAAAGCTTATGCCGTATTCATGAGGTCCCAACATATAGTTTTCTTTTTTTTTTTTAATACAAACATATTTACTTCAAGGAAGTTTCTCAGTGCTTTCTAAGTGTGAAATGATAATGATATGATTTTGTATTTTTAATCGTTCAATTAATTTATAAGTTAAAGGAAAGACATTATAGGTTGGCAGAAGAATGGTGACTACTTTGGCAGCCATCCAGGATAGGGAATAATGAACAAAATGGTAATGTTTGGCTGAAAAAAATGATAAAGGAATTAGTAGTTGTCTGCCATTATTTGAGTGGGTGCCCGTGTAAAGACTGTAAATTAGTTCAGTTGGTTTCACTGCCACGGGGATCACTAGCTGGAAGGTTTTACAGTTAGACCTGTCTAATACTGAGAGGCATCTTCTCTTGCTGGAGAGGTAGAGGCCTTTCCAGTTTTGAAGGTTTCAAATAGAGGCAGATGGCTTTGTCTCCCATAAAACATAAATGAATTATATGGCCAAGAGGTCAGGTGAAATCCTTATCTCTGAAATCCCCACCAACTCTATTATGGTAAATGGTATGGATTATGATAGTAAATGTATTTGGGCAAAATTGTTATGTATTTTTAAGTCTGGAATGAATGCTAAGGAAGCAAATTAATAAGTTGAATAGTTACCTATATTCTTAAAACACATTATAGATAGGCATCTTGACTTGTCTATGTGATAGTTTTCATGGTGCAATTTAATATTTGCCCTTTTTTTTTTTGCTTCCCTTTTCCTTTTCTTTTTCTTTCTCTTCCACTCTCTTTCTGTTACCTTACTTTCCATCCCCTACCATCTTTTCCTGGCCTCCTCTTTACCCCTCTCCTCGTCTTCCCTTCCCTCCTATTAATCCATCCATTTCACTCCTTCTTCCTTCCTTCCATCTCCCCCTCCCTCCTTTCATCTTTCTGTTTTATTAAAGATTCCCATTAATAGACATCCTCATCATCCCAAATTTAACAGAACATAAACCATGCTTATATTACCATCTTTTCCTATTCTTCCTTTTATCCAGATTCACCAACTTCAAATGGCCACTGGCTTGGTAAATACTGCATGGCCATAAACGAAATGGTCTAAGGGCAGTTCTGCCCTCAGCTGATAGGCAAAGTTGTTCAAGGCCAGTATTTGTCACACTGGCAGGGCTATTTGTTTCATAACCATTAGACATGTTTTTGTCTAATGGTTATGAAACAAATAAACATGTCCTCTTTAGAGGCCTTGACTTTACATCAACTCCGGAATCATTAGTATGGAATCTTTGAATACGTATAAAAAGTTCAGAAATGATTAAAAATAAAGCCATTCAATGTTGTGGATCTTGGTCCATGAAACTAATAAAATAAAAGACTTAAAAACCTATTGCTTCTATACGGTTATTCCCCAGGGTGAAATATATACTTGATATAAAAGGCAAGTGTAAACAGATAATCATTGAAATAACTAGGATCCAAGCAATCAAAGGTTTTTAAATTAAGCTCAGTAATATGGAATACTGTACATTATATTTCCAAGTGACTCTCTCATTTTGCAATTAAGGTCATAGACCTACAAATTAATATTGTGTTATCAACTTAAAAATTATTATATTTGGTTCTGTTCACATTTTATTTATAGGAAGAATCATAATTTTTAGATGATAATAGTTACTTGGGATTTCCTACCTGTATTTTTTACTTTCAGGAAGAGGGGTTTAAGTCCCAGCTACTCGGGAGGCTGATGCAAGAGGTTTGCTTAAGTCCAAGATTTGAGATTGCTGTGAGCCATGATGTCACGGCGCCACAGCACATTCTACCATATCGAGGACGACAAAGTGAGACTCCGTCTCAAAAAAAAAAAGAAAGAAAGAAAGAAAAGAAAAAAAGGAGAAGGGTTTATATTATTTAACTGTGTGCACAGTTATTCTGAGGACAGTATATGACATATAGCATGACTGACACATTGATTATTTTGTTACTTTCCTAGGTGAAGACCCTGAAACAAGAAGAATGCGAACGGTTAAAAACATCGCAGACTTGAGACAGAATTTAGAAGAGACGATGTCCAGTCTTCGTGGGACTCAGATAAGCCACAGGTTTTTTCTAAGTTCTGCGTATCTTTTGGCTAATAAAGAAAAAAAATATATAATCAAGCACTTAACTTTTCTTACAATGATAGAGAAGTGATTTGAGATATCCCTTAAATTCCCAGCTGTCGTCTCTATCTCTAACTCATTCTCCTATCAATCTTTTCTTCAATGTAATTTTTCCTTCAAAGAGAAATAGTGACTGCAACTACCGTCATCATTCCTGGGGGGATTTTCATTCTTGTAGTGGCAGAACTTGCGGTTGAAAGGTAACTGGAGAGGGGTAGTTGGTAGACATTCCAACATAATTGCAGTTCCAGAATAAGTGGAAAGCTTACAGGTTTGCTGGGGATGTGAAACACAATTTTATTTTATCCAAAATGTAATGGTGGCTTTTCTTTCAAAAAGAAACAAAAAAGAGCTGTGAATAAATATCCCTTCTCATATTTCAATATCTACAATGTCGATATGAATCTCAGAATGAATATATAATTTGGCTTTCCTGAAAATGGCGTACTTCAAAGAAATAATCATAAACTCTAGTATTTTCTGTCTTCATTCATTCTTGATAGATGGCCCCAAGGTAACTGAAGTAGTTATTTTTCAATTTTTTTTTTTTTTTTTTTTTTTTTTGACAGTACCCTGGAGACAACATTTGACAGCACTGTGACGACGGAAGTGAATGGGAGGACCATCCCCAACCTTACCAGTCGCCCCACTCCTATGACCTGGAGGCTGGGCCAGGCGTGTCCTCGACTTCAGGCAGGAGATGCCCCCTCCCTGGGTGCTGGCTACTCTCGCAGTGGTACTGGGCGGTTCATCCACACAGACCCCTCAAGGTTCATGTACACAACTCCTCTCCGTCGGGCTGCGGTCTCTCGACTGGGAAACATGTCCCAGATTGAAATGAGCGAGAAAGCAGGTAGTGAGCTGGACATGTCTTCTGAAGTTGATGTCGGTGGATATATGAGTGACGGCGATATCCTTGGGAAAAGTCTCAGGGCTGATGACATCAACAGTGGGTAAGCGGCCCTGGTTCTAACAGTATTGTGTGAAGAAGGAAGGTGGCCTAGGAGGATGTGTTCAGTGTTTACATATGAGTTCACTCATAAAATCATTAGAAAATGTGAGAAATCTGACCTTATTTGGGGGCATTTCAAGGGCTTTACTCATTCATGAGAAGGAAAAATGCCCAAGATTTCTATACATTCAATATAAGCCAGTAAAGTTCTGTTGTTCAGGGAGACACATGTGGCCTGTGTTTTTCGGAGTGATTTCCACTTACTTCTTGAGTAACAGATTTTGTAGTGAACGACACGTGGGAAGGAGACAGGAGGAGTTCTGCTGAGCTGCTTGATTTTCTTTTCTTTTTTTGGCTTGTCAGAGCTGCTTGTAACTGCTTTGAGGAGCAAACACTTTCCAGCACTCTCCGGTTATGCACCTCCAATTTAACTCAAGGGAAAAATCACTCTAGAGTTGGAAGTTTCAGTCTATTTATTCTCTTCTGCTGGTATCAAAATTTTTTTTAAGTCTTAGCCCTTGTTTTCCATCTGTTTCCTGTTACACTGCAAAAAAAAAAAAAAGTCGGAATGATAAAACTCGTAGCGCATTTTGGCAATTTTGGAAATTTGATTTAAAGAGGATGAGCTATGACAGAAACAACAGGATATTCTGTTAGTTATGGCAATAGCCATTTGGAGCACTTTCTGTTACCTACTATAGTCTTAAAGTTTCCAAGTTATTATTTCATTGAACCTTCTACCACCAGGAACCCTTATGAGAGAGGCATTTTTACTATATGTGTTTTACTGTAAGTTTAATTGGCCCCACCTGTATAACACCAGTGAGATGGCAGACTTGTGTTAGAGCTGAGATTTGTCTGATTGTAAAACCCAGACTCTGTGACATGTAGAAAGGCTTGCCTGTTAACTTTATCTATAAAGGTCATGTGAGTCTGGGTTGAGACCCACTCTTTGTCTTCATGCGTCTGAGAGGACCAGTGTTGGAAATCATTCTTCTCTGGGAGTGATCCTTCCTCACTTCATTCATGAAAGTTTACGTTTGAATGACAACAAGACCGAAGAAAGCACAAAAGAGATTTAGATCAGATTTATAGCTCAGCTGTGATGTGTTAATAACCAACAGGCCATATCTGGTATCCATCCTACATTAGTTTCTAATAATTTAGAATTAGAGAGACAAATTATGATTAATTAGAATAGGTTATAGTTCAGTTGCCAGGAGAATCAAAGAGCCTAATTTAATTTCTTTTCTACCATCTGTGGAACCCTCAGGGACCTAAGTGATCCATTGTTTTTCTTTTTGTTTTGTTTTGTTTTTTGTAGTCATCTGGACCAATAATAAAATTGTACCTCCTTCATGAAGTTGTTAAGAACGCAGAAAATCATCCACAAACTTACACTTAACACAAAGCAAGGTATAATATAAGTGCCTGATAAATGTATCATCTTTACTGCTCTTCATCACACTGACATTTTTTTATGTAATAATAATACCAATTTGTGGTTATTGTTATCATGATCATTTTTGTGTGTACTTCACATAGCATGAGAAGAAATACCCAGTTCCTTGCCTCTCCCTTTTTTCTCCATTCCTTCTGCTCTCCCTAATATTGCCTCTTTGATTTCCCTAAATGTAGGCATATATGTGTATGCAGTTTCATATCCACCATTCACATGCATTTGGATATCTGACTACATATATAAATACACAAAAATGCTTATTCACACACACACACACGCGCGTGCACATAGTCAGTCTCATTATTTGTGGTAGTCATGTTTTGTGAAGTCATCACAGACACTGCATTTGTGAATACTGAATCATTCTAGGAAGTGGAGGTCCCTGTGAACCTTTGGACCAAGCATTATTACCAACAGAGCAATACATTGTTTTATGTGTTTTTCTGTTTAAAGTCACATTATTTAATAGAGTTGATTGATTAACATGAAGCTCATAGCCACCAGCACTATAATCCAGGACTCAATGAAGTTTGTCTAACATATTTTCACATGAGATACTTCAAAGTCCTCTTGCACCTAAGAACTCAAGACAGCACCTCAGTACCATCACTGGGGACCATTTTCAACAAGGAAATCTAGTTTGAACACTATTCAGGCACTAAACAGGTTAGTGACTTGACATCCTTTGTATTAATGTGGATGGAGTTGAAATGCATTCTTCTTAGTAAAGCATCACAAAAATGGAGAAGCAAGAATACCATGTACTCAATTCTGATATGAAGACGATTGATACTAGTACATGGTGGGGGTTGGGAGAATGGGGGAGTGGAGAGAGGGAAGGAGGGAGAACGGTGCAGGGGGCAGTCACGGTGCGTGACATACCTGTTGGGGTGGGAGACTATTATTAAAGGGACTTTACCCATCAAGTGTAAACAGTGTAATCTGGCTCTTTGTACCCTCAATCATTCCCCAATTATTAAAAAATAAATAAATAAATAATTTTGGGGTTTTTTTTGAGACAGAGTCTCACTATGTTGCCCTCGGTAGAGTGCCGTGGCATCACAGCTCAGAGCAACCTCCAACTCTTGGGCTTAAGTGATTCTCTTACCTCAGCCTCCCAAGTAGCTGGGACTACAGGCGTCCGCCACAACGCCCGGCTATTTTTTGGTTGTAGTTGTCATTATTCTTTAGCAGGCCTGGGCCAGGTTTGAACCCACCTGTCTTGGTGTATGTGGCTGGTGCCCTAACCACTGAGCTACGGGTGCCTAGCCCACCATCTTATCATTAATAACAAACTTGGTATTCTCCTGCTGTCTCCAAGATTACACTGGTATCTGGAGAAAGCAAGGTGCAGAACAGTATGTAATAGCATACTACCATTTTTTGATTAAAAAAGGAGGTAAATATGATTATATAAATAAAACTGTTAAGTCAACAACAATAACAAAAACTTATAACAGTGGTAACTTTTGGGTGAGCATGGGGGTAAAAATGGTCAGATAGGGCACAGGGGTGGGGTCAGACTTCACTACATAACTTCTATGCTTTTTATTTTTTGAATCCTACAAATTGTATTACCTCTTAAATTTTTTTTTCCTAAAGTCTCCCTTCATTCTGCAGCCACACTTTAAACCTGATCTCTTTTTCATGTGGAAAAGGAAGCCTCCTAGAAAGAGAATGGTAGTGACTTCAACAACATAATCAGAAACAGAGCTTATCCCCTTAATAAGTAACTACTTGCTCAATTTCTAGCTATCGTGGCAATCAATGTTTATTTTAATTAGCTTTAACTAGGTAAACTTCTCAGCACATAAGATACTATCATTCTCTGGATTTTTAGAAAGCACAGAGGAGAAGCATAAAACAAGGCATCTATTCATGGCTTGGGCACTACTGTTTTTTACCATTCTTCTACTTAAGACAGAGAATCCCATTATAGACTCCATACCAATGGTGTATTGGAAAAGTAGGCTAGCTGCTCTAAAGCAGTCATTCATAGACTAAAAATTGAAGACTTTAGGGACAAACATATACGATTACCAATTATTAATTCTGCCAAAAACCTAACTACCATTCCACCCCCAACTCCATCATTTATTACCACCATAATTTCATAAAAGAGGATATCAATATCATTAAAGTAGAAAGGATTACCTCATAATAAAGAAGAGCTGGCAACATTTGATGGGTACCAAACAAACATACTCAGAATTATTCTTTTGGTTCAGATGGATAAAAACTTTGTCAGGGATCAGTGTTTGGGAAACCTAGCTTTAAAACACCTCCCCTCTGGCCCTTGCAGCTCAGTCATTATGAGTTACTTGTTGAAGTTCTAGTCACTATTAGCAACACATTTTTCAAAGTGGTACTCCTTTATAAGC
Organism: Loris lydekkerianus; assembly: GCA_963574355.1. Lineage (NCBI taxonomy): Eukaryota > Metazoa > Chordata > Mammalia > Primates > Lorisidae > Loris > Loris lydekkerianus. The sequence continues at coordinate 10,626 of CAUYPK010049534.1, read as the reverse complement.
AAACTTTGGGTTCTGTTGCATATATATCTCAAGGCATCATTAGTGCTATCCAGTTCCCAGTTTTCCTAGGATTAGAATGTAGTTTTAAAAGTGCTTTTGATGACCTTGAATGTAAGGAAATATCGTTATGTTCCCTCTATACTGGCAATCAGATATTTTAACACAAATGGAAATAGCCAATTACCATATACTAAAAGCAAATGAAAGTGACTACAGAGCCCCTGTGTATTGCATGACTGACAATCAATCACCTTTCCAGGTTCAGTTTCTTTTTGTTGCACTCACCTTCCAGCCACTGAGCACATGTTCAATGGGAGCAAAGGCTGGCTGCTTCTTCTCCAGGGGAAAAACCAGCTGCTCTGCTTGCCGGTTCTTCAGGACGATAGGATCCCATTTGGAGAGGACTTGTGAGGTTTTATTGAATGCTACTTCTCTGTGGATCTAAAGCAGGCAAAGTCCATAAAAGGAGAGAGCCACAAAATTAAGCATCCAACTCCAAGGACTAACAAGAACTAGAGGCAATGTTTCTTAGCCCAAGACAGACTCAGGAGGCTAGAGATTACCTCTTACTTCTCAGGACTGCATTTTCCCCTAATTGTTTTAATCTTGTCCATGATGGGGAAATCACAACTCCCCCTTTTCACATTTTTTAAGCCTTTCCCCTTTTGCTCTTATATTACCCCACTTTCCTTTGTCATTTCAACTTCTTCCCCTTAGTGGACCATTTTCTCTGTGACTTACCCTTTCAACCTCTTCTTTGGTAAGGGGTAACTCCACAGTCTTCTTTGATTTGACTCTATTCAGTTGCTTTTTCACAGTGGCCAATGAGGATGAAGTTTTACCTGGCTCAAGCAGATCTGCAAGGACCAGCTTTCTTCCTGATCCTATAGAAAGGCCGAACTTTTTGGTCAGACTGAAGTGAGGCGAAATCTCAATATAACACAGGGAGTAGCCTCAGTAGAAAATGCTTGTAGAATATCAAATGTGCAGAGAATCAAGAATAATTCTCTTACTTCAATCCCCTATTCATAACTATGGCAACACCATCACTCTCCTACATTACCCTAATGCAATTCATTCCTTTTTTTTTTTTTGAGACAGTTTTATTGTCGCCCTCGGTAGAGTGCTGTAGTGTCACAGCAACCTCCAACTCTTGGGCTTAAGCGATTCTCTTGCCTCAAAATTCCAAGTAGCTGGGACTACAGGCACCCACCACAACGCCCAGCTATTTTTTTGTTGCAGTTGTCTCTGTTGTTTAGCAGGCCTGGGCCGGGTTCGAACCTTCCTGCATGGGGTGTATGTGGCTGGTGCCCTAACCACTGAGCTGTAGGTGCCAAGCCTCCAATTCATTCTTAACATAGTGATCAGACCACAGCATGTCTGATCCTGCTGAAAATCTTCCAGTGACTCCATATTATACCTGGAATCCCATCAACATAGCCCTATGGGATCTGGTCCCCATTTGCCTCTCCAACCTCATGTTACTCCCTATTCTCCACTATACTTTCTAGTCATGTGGCCCTTCTTCCTATTCATCTAACAGCTGTTTCTTCCCAAAAGCCTTTGCATAGTTATTCCCTGGCTTGAAATGCTTTCATCTATTTTTTTTTTTTTGCATTTTTTTTTTGGGCAGGGGATGGGTTTTGAACCTGCCACCTCTGGTATATGGGGCCAGCGCCCTACTCTTTTGAGCCACAGGTGCCACCTGCTTTCATCTATTTTTGCATGGCTGACTTTGTTATTCAGATCTCAAATTTTGCCTCTTCAATGATCTTTCGTGACCAACCAATTTAAAAGTAGCTAGTTTATCGAACAATTTTTTTTTTTTTTTTTTTTTTGGATAAGGCCTCACCCTGTTGCCTGGGATAGAGTACAGTGGCATCATTATAGCTCACAGCAACCTCACACTCCTGAGCTCAAGTGATCCTCCTGCCTCAGCCTCCTAAGTAGCTGGGACTGCAAGTACACACCATTGCACCTAGCTCATTTTTCTATTTTTTGTAGAGACGAGGTCTTGCTCTTGCTCAGGCTGGTCTCAAACTCCTGACCTCAAGCAATCCTCCTGACTCAGTCTCCCAAAGTACTAGGATCCATCATCTTGTTTAATTCACTGTCTCCTCTCATTAGAATATAAGCCTTCTGAGATCGTATCTTAACTACCACTGTAGCTTTAGTATCTAGAACAGTTACTGATACATAGAAGTACAATAAATTTCTGAATTAATATGCTTGGAATACATTGTTACTTGTTCTGAGAGGCTGTATCAGTAGTTACTACAAACAAAACACATTTCAGCTGCCTAAGTTGTGAAGAGGGTAAAAATGATTTGGCATATAGACTTGGTATTAGGCTAAAATCCCAATTCTGTCACACTTACTAGAGAACGTATTTTTTTTTTTTTTTTTTTTTTTGTTGTTGTTGCAGTTTTTGGCCAGGGCTGGGTTTGAACCCATCACCTCTGGTATATGGGGCTAGCACCCTACTCCTTGAGCCACAGGCATTGCCCTTAGAGAACATATTTTAAAAAATTATTTTTAAAATTTCAGACTTAAATAGAGTATAGATATTTAAGTTACATTGTTTTTGTTTCTGGGGTAAAGTTCAAGTTGTAGCTTGAACTACAGGAGGCGTGCTGAACACCCTCACATTGTGCACATTAGGTGAGACCAGCCAATCACTCTCCTTCCTTTCCCCTCTCCCTCCCTAGACTATACTTGTGGAGAATGCATTTCCCCCCCCCCTTTTTTAAATTAAATCATAGCTGTGTACATTAATGCAATCATGGGGTACCAAACACTGGTTTTACAGATCATTTGACACATTTTCATCACACTGGTTAACATAGCCTTCCTGGCATTTTCTTAGTTATTATGTTGAGACATTTACATTCTACATTTAGTAAGTTTCACATGTACCCTTGTAAGATGCACCGTAGGTGTGGTGAGAATGTATTCTTAATAGGGGTGATTTTGTACCCCTCTTCCTAGGGGTGGAAATTGGTTGTGGAGGGGGTTGAAAAAAAGCTCAGTTATTAAAAAGTTCTGTAAAGATCAGTGCTATCCAAAAAATCTTATTCCTGAGTATTTCATTTCCTATGATAGTAGGAAGGCAGGGGGTAGAAGGCAGTAAAGAAAAAAAAATATAAAGAAAAAAAAAAAGGTTGAGAAACACTGTACTAGGTGATGGCCCTTGAGTAGGTAACTTGACCTCTGAACTCTAGCTGAAGAAAACATTTATCTGTCCTAACTCAAAGCATTGTGAGAGAACTGAAATAAAAATGAAATTGTGAATACTAAAGAGGTATGCAATTATGAAACATGACTAAGCTAGTAAAAGTTAGCCTCTATCCCAAAAGTATCTCATCAAGCTCCATAGGAAACCCTGACTACTACTGCCTTCCAGGTTTTCTTTGAGAAATGGAAGAAACTCAAGGTCATCTGGCTACCCTTCCTCATTCACCCTCCTAGGTACTTATGGTATGAATCATGAACTACAACAAAGATAGCTCCTGGGGGGATGAGGTGACCACTGTGCTTTTGGAACTCCACAAACTTCACACTTAGGTATCTTTCCTTGTTCAACTTACCCTCAGAAGTGACATTGAATTCTGACACTTTCAGACTAGCTTCAGATCGCTCAGCCAATTTCTGCCTGAAATTAGGCAAAACAATACAATAAGAATGGGTACATTTTGTAGGAGAACTTTTTTCTTCAAGCAAAGCTTTAGGTTTTTGATTTCCTAGGGTCAGGTTTTGTCATGAAGGAAACAAGAAATACCTATTTCTAATCTGGATCGGGTAGTCTAATCCTCATCTCTTCTCTTTATGTAGACCCAGCCCCTCAAGAACACAAGGTTATACAAGGTAAGCATAGTGGAAAACACAACGGACTTGGATTCAAACACACCTGAATCTGCCACTTGTGAGCCAGGTGACCATGGGGGTAAGTCAATTAACTTCTCTAATGGGAATAAGTAATGCCTACTCAATGCTTCAAAAGTCCGTAAGTGTGAACTAAGAATTCAAATGCAAGAAGGCCTAACACAATTATAACAGTAAGGATAATAAAGCTCACAATTACATAATGCTGACTATATGCCAAGCAATGGTATTAAGATCTTTACACTAGGCACTCAATACATGTTAGCTGCAGAGAAGTCTCATGGAAGAAGTAGCTAGTTACAATCTGCCCAAACTGATGGGAATGTTACCTATTCTTTCCACCAACAGAATTGATCACTTCCAGAAGCTTTTGATGCTTTCTCTCTCCATCATTGTCCCCCTAGACACAGAAAAGGAAAAACCCATCAGAATAATGAAGGGTGGGAAAAAACAACATGGAGATTGAGGCCTATATAAAATTTCTCATTCTTTTGATCAGTGGATAACTTGGGAATCAGATGAGGTCTGGTGTGCAGACATTCTAGTTCAAACTGAAAGAACTGCTTCAAAATCCAAACTCTTTGTTATAAGAAACACAGATCCTTAGTGACTTGGGAGCTAATGCCATGCTTCTGTTCTAACTTGTTTTGGGACAAAAAGGGCTGAGAATGATATTTCTGTATAGAATATACAGTGTGATCTGATACAAACCCCCCTAATATACAGTATAAGTCAGTCACAATCACCAAGGTAGCCTTTCCTAGGGAGAAAACACAAAAGCAAACAAAAAACCCTCCTTGTTACTAAAACAGGTATGCTGTATGCTCCCACCCAAGAAAAAACAATTTAAACAGTTTTGTTAAGGGAATGAAGAATTAGAATTCCTATAACATCTGCTGGAGATCCAGCTTAAAAATACATACATGTATATTTCAGTCAGATAATTAAATAACTCTCCATAGAAATCCAAACTGAGAAATGGGGAAATCATGTGACAAGGACCATGTGTTTTGGTCTCATGAACTATACTTAAAAGACTTGAGAACAGTGATTGTAATTACAGACTTCAAATTTCCAAAGCACTTAATACAATATTTTGTACATCACTAAGTGTGTAATGTGAAAGACATGAACAAATATATACAATGTTACCATCCCCTTCTTTTCCAGAAATATACTGTACTGTCTACTCTGATTTTGAGGGCAGTTTTAGCAGTTGTCACCTACCTCATCTTCACTATGACTCGAGGGGTAGTCTTTTGACAAATCCACTAGTTCTTCATGTTGGCTCAAAGCCAGGAGGCTGTTAAAAGAGGCAAGAGAGAAATAGTAGCATTTGGAAAACTTCTAGTCTATTAAAACATTCAGTTCTCAGCACATAATAGCCCCATCTCTTGGAAGATGTACAAAGAAAACAGTGAACGCCTTTGGAAATTTGTTGACATCGAATTTAAACCAAAGTCACATATTACCTCTAAGAGGTGAGCAGCAGTTGTAACCCATTCCAAACTACCTGAAAAAGCTCTAACACTGCAGTGTTTGGCACCTTTCCTACTGGCCTCTGGAAGCTATAAAAATGTCAGATACTAGGGTTTGAGGTGGCAGAGGACGCTGATACTGGCCCTTGAGATAAGGCAGTTTCATGCCTATTATTTCTAAGCATCCTCCACATGTTAGACACCCTTTAGGTGCAGCCTCCTCAAGAGTGTCACCTTAACCACTTGCTCCCGGGAAGGGGGAAACAAGGAATTGATCCAAAGCAGCTAAGTAAACCATTCTCTTTGCGGCTTGCTTGGCAAGGTTGGTACTTTTAACTGAGGAGATTGGTACCCGCAAACAAATTATAACGTCTGTTACCTAACAGCACATATTGGCATTTGCAAGGCAAACATTACTAAACGGATTACATTTAATTCTGGCAAGGGCATGAAACATCACAGAAGTGAAAACGTTGTGAATGATACCAATCAGCAAAGGTTTACAAGACGTAGGGTTTATAACCCCCACAACCGCCTGCGCGGAGTTAAGCCGGGCAGCAGCATAGGCAGGAAAAGGGATCACGTGACAAGGAAAGTGGCAACATATTAACTTAGCTGGAGACATAGAGGCCACATCAGGACCACAAGGATGCTGCTAAAATGCTGAGGAGTGGAATGAGCAAATTAAATTAAATTAAATGGGGCAGGCCATTAAGGATGAGTCACGGAAAATAGTAACCAGTAGGTTACCAATAGTAACGTCTAGGGAGGAGAACCATTGTCTGTTAAAAGGCAGCTCCCATTTCCCAAAAGCTGGGGAACCTGGCCCTCAAGGAGACCCAGAACCCCCACCCCACCCCCTCTTTATTCCTCACCTTTCCGCAGCTCGGTTCATGCTCATCTCAGCAACCTACTTCTCACATGGACCAAGAGCGGAAGCCAAAAGAAAACTAATCTCCGTATCGGCCGCAAAGCAATTTTTGCTTCCGCCAATCGGGTGCGACAGAGCACGTCACTTCCGCTTTATGCGAGGCGATTGAGAAACTAGAGCCATAGCGGGAGGGGTCTGTAGAAAACCGAGAGCCTGGGGCTTTTGGGAGTGTTCGCGGGCGTGGCCGAGGTTTCCTCAGCCGGGCTGTCCTTTTGCACCCTGCATTTCTCTGGGGCGCCGGTGTCTATCCTCTTGGCCCCTAGTTCCCACGCGGTCTAAGGGGGTGAGCTTAGCTAAGGCTGGGGTGTTTCCTGTTGTCAGGGCCTGAGTCCGAGCCTTCGTTTGTAATCCAAAAGGAAAGACTTCAACGCCTTTCTTTGTTCCACAATGTCCTGTAAGCTGGTCACTGGGCAGCTCAGGGCTTCATTGAAAACTTTTCTTTTTCTTTTTTTGAGACAGAGTCTTAAGCTGTCGCCCTGGGTAGAGTACTGTGGAGTCACAGCTCACAGCAACCTCCAACGCCTGGGCTTAAGCGATTCTCTTGCCTCAGCCTCCCAAGTAGCTGGGACTACAGGTGCCCACCACAACGCCCCCTATTTTTTTGTTGCAGTTGTCATTGTTGCCCAGCTGGCCCGGGCTGGGTTCGAACCCGCCAGCCTCCGTGCATGTGGCAGGCGCTGTAACCACTGTGCAATGGGTGCTGAGCTTGGCTTATTTTATAAATGTGCTCCAAACTATTATTGTATGTTTGGATTGCAGAACAATTTGTAAGATGAATAGTTTTTTTTTTTTTTTTAATGTGTGTTATTAAAAATGTCCTGAGTTAAGATAATTGTCAGATTTATTAAGGGGGATTGCTTTGTGCCCACAACCCATGTAAAATAATAAAATGAAAAACTACAAAAAAAAAATTGTGCATGAAAACTCCAAAATCTACCCCACTTGCCTGGATCTCTTTCTTAGGCTCTAGCATCTCCGATTGCCTCCGGGCTATCCTTTTGTCTGCAGTCACATCAAACATGAAATGACCAATAATTTATATCTTTTCCACCAGAGTTCTTGTCTTGAATTTCCCATTTGTATGACTGGCCCATCCACTACCCAGTTAGTCAAATCAGAAGTCTGAGAGTCATCTTAGATTCCCTTCTTCCTCTTGTTCCACAGTTGTTCTCCCACATTGTCAGTTTCACTTACCAAATTTCTCACAATAATCGCCCTACTTTTCCATTATTATTACCATTGCATTAACCTTTGCAATTTCAAGCTTGTGGTATTGCAGCAATCTTATAGAAAAGGGGGACATAATAGCGTATTGATGGGCTCAGCGCCTGTAGCTCAAGTGGCTAAGGTGCCAGCCCCATACAACAGAGCTGGCAGGTTCCAATCCAGCCCTGGCTTGCCAAACGACAATGACAACTACAACCAAAATAGCCTGGTATTGTGGTGGGTGCCTGTAGTCCCAGCTACTTGGGAGGCTGAGGCAAGAGAATCACTTAAGCCCAGGAGTTGGAGGTTGCTGTGAGCTGTGATGCCATGGCCGTCTACCCAGGGTAGCAGCTTGAGGCTCTGTCTCAAAAAAAAAAAAAAAAAAGAAAAAAGAAAAAAAAGAAAAGAAAGGAATAGCATGAGTTTTGATGCTAGTGAATTTTAGCCTTGTCACTCTAGCTTTGCAATTCTTGAATAAGCCACTTAACTTCCCCTGTGCCTTGGTTTCCTCATCTTTATAATGGGGATGATAATACATTGGGTAGTTGGGAGGACTAAATGAATTAATCTACATAAAACAGAAGAGTAAGTGGAAAATCCTTGGAATAGCACAGTTAGCCCCCCACATCTTTGGGATCCACATCTGCTGATTTAACCAACCAAGGATAAAAAAAATTAAAAAAATAAATGATAATAAAAATAATACAAAACAAAACTGATAGCATTTATATAATATTTACATCACATTAGGTATTTTAAGTAATCTAGAGACGATTTAAGGTATACAGGAGGGTGTGCAAATACTATACCATTTTATATCAGGAACTTGAGCGTGCATGGAGTTTGGTATCCACAAGGGTCCTGGAACCAATCTCCCTTAAATACTGAGAGGTGACTCTACCTGTCACAGATTAATGGTCAATAAATGTTAGTTATAATAATAATTTTTTGCTGGCTTTTAGTCTTGCTTCATCCCATCATGTAAATTGGATCACATCATGCACCTACTTAACAGATCCTTATGACTAAGGTGAAATAAAAATCTCTAGTTCTTGTCAACCTCTCCATCACTGGGAATTGCTTGCCACTTCTCTCAGGGTACTCTAAATTACATTTTTATGGACATATAATGTTTCCTTAATCTTATATAAAGTATGAGTGAAAGCATTTTTAAAAACTGACTTTTTATTGATCTACACTTAATCTAAGTAAAGACAGCGTGTTTGCTATGCAAATGTAGCTTTGAGACGGATTCCCCTAGGAACTTCTCCTTTGCAGCATGAACCAGCTACCCCTTTTCCTCTTAGGTAGAATTATGGACATCAATGCAATATTTTAGCCACAATATAAAGCATGAGATGGAGTTAGCTTTGCGAAGAACTGGGAAACAGTGTTTAGGGCAAAGCAAATAATGTGTACACGGACCCTCAGGGTTTGGAAGAACTACGCATATTTTAGTAACTGAAAGGCTACTAAATCCAGTGTGGCTGGATCATGGTGAATAACAGAGAAGAATGGAGAGATGGTAGGGTTCAAGTCATTTAGGACCTTTATAGGTCGTGGTAGAGTTGGAAATTTGGTATAAGTATAAAATGGGCTACAAATAAAGGGTTATGTAGGAGGGCGACAATCTCAGTTTCAAGAAAATCATTTTGGTTGTTGTGTGGAGAATGAATTGGAGGGAGGTAGGAGTGGAAGCATGGAGATCAGTCAGGAAGCTGTTGTGTAGTACAGCAGGAGATGGTGATGGCTTGGAATAGGGTGGTGGCTGTGGAGGTAGAGTTATTATTGTTATTATTATTATTATTTTTTAGGAAGAGTCTCACTTTGTCACCCTGGGGTTGAGTGCTGTGGTGTAATAGCTCACAGCAACCTCAAACTCTTGGGCTCAAGCGATTCTCTTGATTCAGCCTCCCAAGTAGCTGGGACTACAGGTGCCCACCACAACACATAATGCACATTGTTTTTAGAGATGAGGTCTCACTTTGGCTTAGGCTGGTCTCGAACTTGAGAGCTCAGGCAATCCACCTGCCTTTGCCTCCTAGAGTGCTAGGAATACAGGTGTGAGCCACTGCACCTGGAAAGGTAGAGTTATTGATGGAGGCCCACCAGAGGAATGTGGGAGGTAATGGAATGAGAAAGATTGTGCCTAAAGTTCTGGCTTCAGTAAGTGAGTGGATGTAGACTATTTACTAACATGGAGAAAACTAATAAGGCAGGAAACAGATTTGGGGAGAGAGACCAAATGTTTCAGTTTTATATTTTTGAGATTTGAGAGGGAAATACACAAGTAGAGATGTGAAATTATGTAGTTGGTTATAGGAATTGTGAAAGATAATTAGTTAAGAATACTTGATCTTGATTGAAGCTGTCAGTGATCATCAGAAACTAAAAATGTGTCCCCTCAACAAGTATGTTTGTATTTCACTTGACTTAACATTTCACAAAAAGGATCCAGACTCAGGACTCAGACAAAAATTGCAACATGGCAACAATTATGATTTTTCTGTAGTTTACTTTATAACCTGTAGCATCTAACCTCGTTCTTTTTTTTTTTTTTTTTTTTTTGTAGTTTTTGGTTGGGGCGGGTTTTTACCCACCACCCCTGGTATATGCGGCCAGCGTCCTATTCCTTGAGCCAAAGGCCCCGCCCTAACCTAGTTCTTGAACATAGTAGGGAATCAGCAAGTGCTTTTTGAATTAATAAGTGAATAAAGTCATAAGAGTTCCATGCTATTATATTATTTTCATAAAAGACACATAATAATAATTTGTACACAATGTTAAAATTTAGAATTTTTTCATTCATTATGCCATTTAAATCTTTTTTTCTTGAACCCCCTTTCAAGAACATCATTTCATTCTTTTGTAGTTAAATTTTCTATTTTTATTTTATTTATTTATTTTATTTTTATTTTTATTATTATTTTTTTTATTGTGGAGAAGGGGTGGGGAAAGAAGGCGGGGGAAGAGGTGTGTGACAGGGTTGGGCCAGTGGCATGGTACCACATTGGCTGTATCTAGGTAGAGGCAGTTTCAGGCTGGGCCTTGCTGAGTCGTTGCTATGCGGAAGTAGCTCGATGGATCTACTTCTAGTCAGGCTCAGGAAGTTGCACAGGCCTCAGGCAC
>CAUYPK010049530.1:0-13499 GCA_963574355.1 Loris lydekkerianus | reverse complement strand
CCTTCTGGAAGGATGTTTGGAGAATACTTAGAGACCTAAAAATAGACCTGCCTTTCGATCCTATAATTCCTCTTCTAGGTTTATACCCAGAAGACCAAAAGTCACAATATAACAAAGACATCTGTACCAGAATGTGTATTGCAGCCCAATTTATAATTGCTAAGTCATGGAAGATGCCCAAGTGCCCATCGACCCACGAATGGACTAGCAAATTGTGGTACATGTATACCATGGAATACTATGCAGCCTGAAAAAAAGATGGAGACTTTACCTCTTTCATGTTTACATGGATGGAGCTGGAACATATACTTCCTAGGAAATTATCTCAGGAATGGAAGAAAAAGTATCCAATGTACTCAGCCCTACTATGAAGCTAAATTACAGCTTTCACATGAAGGCTATAACCCAACTATAGCAGAAGACTATTGGGAAAGGGCCAAGGAAGGGGAAGGGAGGGGGGAGGTTTTGGTGGAGGGAGGGTAATGGGTGAGACCACATCTATGGTGCATCTTAGAATGGGTACAGGAGATTGCACTAATGTACCCAGCTATGATTTGACAATTAAAAAAAAAATCTAAATTAAAAATAAGAAACATATTTGTAAAAGTTTCTGAATGCTTTTGAAAGTACTGATAAAAAAATGAATTACATGATGTCTGCAAAATGTCAAACTAGGAGGCCTCCAATTCCTTGTTCCTCTTGGAAACAAAATGTGAAAAAAAAAAACAACACAAATTAGCTGGATAAACCTTATAGGGGCTCTGGGAAACAGATAAAGTTTTATGGCAACCTAAGTAACACTCAGTCAAGAAAAACCCACATTCAAAATGACAGAAAAACATTTCCAACATTACTCTTCATTCCTCTGTCCTCTCTGGACACAATACAGTCTTGGTGTGGAGGTTCTGCAAATTCCCAATTGCCTGCTTTAAACTGGAGGGAACAGAGCAGACCTTATATGCAACCCTGTAGCCTGTCTTGGGGCTGCCTAAAGGACCTGTCTCTGTCTCACCTAGCTTGGACATCAGACAGGGAAAACGCAGGAGCCAATAGTCATGATATTTCCAGGAAAGTTATAGGCTCATGAATACCTAGGGCAAGAGATTAAGCAGAAATATATAACAGTCCATTTAAAATTTCAAGGGAAAGCTGAGACAAAACACTTTGAGAAATGAAGGCATTCAAAAGCAGCTGTGCAAAAGGAAAAATTGATAAAAGCCTGGCCTGGGCAAGAGGCATATTCAGAAAAGAACTGAAAAGACCTTAAGTGTTCACCTCAGGATGATTCTTAAGCACTGAACTTGACCAGTCAGAGAAGGATTGTCCCAACAGAGACAGTCTATAAAGACTGGAAGAATTGGCTATTTTTCTAAATCATTAAGTTTTTTTTGTTTGTTTGTTTTTTAATGACATGAGGTACACAGAAATAGGAAGGTTTGACTCATGACATCAGGTTTGGCAATGATTTCTTGGCTATAAAACCAAAAGCACAGGCAACAACAACAACAAAAAATAGATAAATTAAATTTCATCAAACTTTGTGCCTCATAGGACACTATCAACAGAGTTAAGAGACAGCCTACAAAATGGAACGAAATATTTAAAAATACATATTTACTAGGGATAATATTGAGAAAATATAAACTACAACAACAACAAAACTTAATTCAAAATGAGCAAAGAGATTAAATCATTTCTTTAAAGATTATGGCCAATAAACCCATCAAAAGATTTAGAAAACACCCTAATCATTAGAGAAATGAAAATCAAAACCACAATAAGATACCACTTCACACTCATTAGAATAGCTATTATAAACAAATAAACAAAATAAAATGTAGATAAATTTGAATTCTTGTGTGCTACTGGTAGGAATATAAATGGTGCGGCCACTGTGAAAAAAACATGGCAGTTCTTCATAAAATTAAAATCAATAAACCTGACATATAATCAAAGAATTCTACTTCTTTGTATGTACCCCCAAATAATTGAAGGTAGAGCCTTGAAAAATATTTCTGCACCCGTGTTTATAATGAACATTATTCACAATATCCAAAAGGCAAAAGAAATTCAAGTACCCATGATGGAATGAATGGATAAGCAAAATGTGGTATGTACATAAAACACAATGCTATTTGAACGTAGGAGTTGAAATTCAGACACATACTACAACATGCTTTATCTCTGAAGACATTATGCTCAGTAAAATAAGCCAAACACCAAGGGAAAATTTCTGTATGATTCCCTTCATATGAGGTACATAGAATAGTCAAATTTATTAAAGGCAGTAAGAGGAATGGTGATTACTATGTTCCACAGGGAGATTATAATGGGGAATAACTATTTAGTGAGTGCAGATTCAGTTTGAAATGATAAAAATATTTTGGAGTTGTATGGTGGTGCTCACTGAACAATATTGTAAATATACTTAATGCCATCAAACTATATACTTACCAATGGTTAAAATGATAACTTTACATTATATAAATTTCACCATATCAAAAAACATAATGAAAAATAAGAAAAAAATTTGCTGTTAAATTTGATATGGGTGAGAAAACTGTAAAAATTGGAATAAATAAGAAAGGTGTGCTAAAATTCCATAGTCCTAGTGTATTAGGGTGTCTTCATTCTCACTTCACTATAGTAAAAACCAAACGCTAGAAACAGTAAATTATGCATTATTAATCTAGTAATACAAGAAATAAAATAGAAATTTATTAAAACAAAATATATGCATTAGGAAAAAGGGTGAGGAAATTTGAGTAAAATTTTGAGTTATTCAATAGTACTGTACCAATTTAAAATTTTTGATTTCTGTAATTGTGTTATGTTTATATAACATTAAGAGAAGAAAGATCATGGATGTATGGGATATTTGTACTCTATTTCCAAATTCTCTTTATGTCAGAAATAAGTTTAAAAGTAGCAGTTATAAAAATTACTTATGAATATACATTAATTGATATATTCTTTATGTATATGTATACATCTTTGGCTTATAGGCTTGGCTTGATTTAATAAAAACACAATAGAATAAGGTACAATAAATCCCATGTTTCTAAGATTTTTGTGTTTTACAGAGTCAAAGGTTTATATGCACAAATTGACAAGCTAACATAACACAGTTAATTTTTAATTTTATCAAGGATATTTCTTTAAAAATATCAAACATTCTAGGGATGGAGAAAGATGGTGGATTAGAAACATCATCTTACTAGCCACTCACTGTGAGACAGGGGAAAGAAAATTCCAACCATTTCTGGCCTCGGGAACCTACCTAGGGATATCACTTTTGGGAAATAGTGAAGCAGTGGTGGACTACATGAGCCAAGGAGGTTTGGACCTGAGGTTTGGACAAAAGACAAATGATTGGCAAAGGGTGGGAACCAGCCTGCAAGCCACCTGCAGAAGCCTGGGGACAGGAAAGGTCTGTTCTGCAAATTTTTTAATTTTAGGCAAAACTGATCACTGGTGCTGCCTTGTAAAACTTAAACAAGTGAGTGGACTCAAACAATGTCAAACAGCTATAATTGAGTACTGGATGAAATGGATTCCCCATTGGAAAGGTTGCTGGATGAGTACTGACATTGTGGGAAAGTCATTTGGGAGAAATGGGCCTCAGAGTTCTAGTGCATGGCCAATTCTGGTGCACCTGCTAAGCTTGGGCACCCACACTTGGGATGAGTTGCACGGCTCTGAGAATTGTCAGAGGGCACTGCTTCCTAAGGAATATGCTAAGAGGTTTAGGACCTCAGTCCCATGGAGAATGAATGCTGATGAAGCAACCTGCCCCTGATTGAGGGTAACTAAGTCAGGAAAACAGGAGTCAATCTCATCTACAACCAGACAGTAGCTTATGATCTATTTTTTTTTTTTTCCAGCAAAATCAGCATACATTCTTAGTCTCCTGACACAATAATACCACCTGGTGTCCAGGAAATATATTGTTCTCTCTCTCTCTCTCTTTCGTGCACTCTCTCTCTCTTTCTCCCCCCACCACATATATGTAGTTATTCTTTCTCTCTCTCTCTCTCTCCTCTCTCTCTCTCTCTCTCTCTTTCACACACACACACACACATATACATACATATTATTTTAGCCCTTTTACCCAAATTTTTTATTAGGTAATTTTTTTCTCTTTTCTTCTTCTTCTTCTTCTTCTTCTTCTTCTTCTTCTTCTTCTTCTTCTTCTTCTTCTTCTTTTGTTGTTGTTGTTGTTGTTGTTGTTATTGCTGTTGTTTCTGTTCATTTGTTTATTTGGATGTATTTTTTTTTTCACGTTTACTTTCTTCCATTGTAAGGGCTCCTCCATTTTTGTTATAGTTTTTCAGCCCTTTTTATTCTTTTATTTTATATTTTTCTACTTTTTATCTCTATTAGTGGAGATTTTTCTACTTTTTTCATCTTTCCCACATAAATTTGTCATACCTCTCAGATACCCATATATATATATATATATATATATATATATTTGTTGTTGTTGTTGTTGTTGTTATTGGTGGTGGTGATGGTGGGGATTAATTGAGAGTAGAAAGAACTGGGTTACATTAATTGTGTTTCTTAGGTAAAGTTCTTCTTATACTTGTGTCCCATCCCCAAGACATTTTAATTTTCTTTATTTTTAATTATTTATTCTCTGAGTGCCAGGGGTCATAGCATTAATCTGACTGGGGGGGGTCAAGGCACTGGTCTGGCTCCAGAAGGTCATGAGCTCATGGCCTCGGGTGTTTTTCTAGCTTTGAACTTTAGAAAAAGAGTATTGGCAAGTCCCCACTGTCATATACTGGTAAATTTTTCTTTCTTTCTTTCTTTTTTTCTTTCTCTCTCTCACTCTCTCTCTTCCTATTTTCAGTGGAGGTGAGTTTTTGCTTTTCCTCAAAGCTTGTAAGTAGCTTTTGACTTCAAGGGCCCTTCCCAGCCTCACCCCCAAACTTCTAGAGTAGAAGGTGTGGCCATAGTATGCTCCTGAACACCATTTCTCTCATCACTCTCTTTGAATCTTATTTTTATTCTTCTCTCCTTTTCTTCAATTATTTTCTTTCAGATCCTTTTTCTTCTTCTATCTTCTTTCTCCATTCTCACTCTTTACCTTTCTCTTCTTTTGGCTTCATATCAAATTAACATTTCAACACATAAGCTCTGACAAAAGGTAATTTAAAGTGCAGGAGTTACTGAGAAGGAAAAAGTAGGGGAAGTAAGTGAACAAGAAGAAAACACACATAAGGTGAAAGCAATAAAAAATTATGGCAATATGAATAACCAAAACAGAGAAATCCACCAAAGGGACCAGGAAGCAACTACCACAGAGGATTACACCTATAAAGAGTTAATGCAAAGGCAAAAATAGAATATATAATATGGATGGAAAAGCATTAAAGGGAACTGACAAGAAAGTAAAAACAAACAAACAAAAAAAAAAACAGATGAAGGGTATGGAGAATATAAATGAAAGTTATTAAGAATATAGAAAACATATAAAAGATCTTAAGGAAATGAAGGAGTAAATCAGAAAATTTAAAGATGCAGCAAAAACTACCAATAACAGATTAGACCAAGGAAAAGTTATAATCTAAGATCTAGAGGATAAACTTCTTGAGCTAACCCGGGTAGTTAAAGAGGCAGAAGAAAAAAAAAAAAAAGAGAGAAGGAAGACAGAACAGTCACTCAAGAAACTATGAGATTTCATAAAGTTTTCAAACATATGAATAATAGGGATCCCTGAAAAGGAAGCAGAACATCCCAAAGGAATCGAAGCCCTGCAGGAGCATATCATAAATGAACATTTTTCAAATTTCACTAAAGATGCTGAGGAATATTTCTGGAAGGATATTGAACACCAGGATATCTGGAGGGATATTTCTGGAGGGATATTGAACACCAGGATATCTCATCACAAACAAAACATCTCCAAGATACATTGTAATAAACTTGTCCAAAGTCAACACAAAAGAGAAAATTCTGTAAGCATCCAGGAGTAAGTACTAACTGATCTACAAGGGAAGATACATCAGTGTGACAACAGACTTATTAGCTGAAGCTTCCTAAGCCAGAACAGAATGGTCATCTAACATTAACCTTCTTAAACACAACAATTTTCAGCCAAGAATTCTCTATTCTGCTAAACTAAGCTTCAAAATCAATGGAGAAATCAAATCTTTTTTCTGATACGCAAACATTGAGGAAATTCACCACAAGAAGACCAACTCTACAGGAAATACTCATACCTATTCTCCACACTGACTATCACAATGGACCACCAGAAAAATAAACAGTCATGAACTAAAGGACAAAATCTAGTTTCCACAATGATGCAAAGCATAAAAATCAGGAGTGGACTTTCACAAAATAAGATGAATAGAACTCTGCCAAACTTATGGATTCCCTCAATTGATGTTAATGGCTTGAATTACCCACAAAAAGGCCACAAGGTGACAATTGGATAAAAAAGCACAAGCCATTTATATGATGTCTCCAAGAAATACACATAAAGGACAAATCAAGGTTTGGGGTAAAGAGATGGACATTATTTCAGGGAAATGGAAACCAGAAGAAAGGAGGAGTCACAATCTTATTTTCAGATACAAGAGGGTTTAGAAGCAGTTAAATTTAAGAAAGATAAAAATGATCACTTCTTTCTGGGCAAGGGAACAATAAAATGAGAGGACATTTAAATTGTAAATACATATTCACCCACCTTAAATGCTCTTATATTTAAGAAACAGATCTTGATTGTTCTGAAGAATATGATATCTGATAAGACCATAACAGCTGGGAACTTTAACACCCTTGTGGTAGAACTGGATAGGTATTTTAAACAGAAACTAAACAAAGATACAAGGGACTTAAATGTGACTCTAAAACAAATGGCCATGATAGACATATACAGAACACACAATGCCAAAGCTAAGAAACATGTTCTTTTCAGGCCTTGGAACATACTGCAGAATAGATAATATCCTAGGATACAAGTCAAATCTCAACAAAATTAAAATAATTGAAATTATACCTTTTATCTTCTCAGACAACAAGGCAATAAAGGTGGAATCCAACTCCAACAAAAACTTTCATCCCCTCACATAGGCAGGGAAGTTAAACAACTTTATGCTGACTGACAGTTGGGTCAAAGAAGAGACAAAGGAGAAAACTGTTAAATTTCCTTAACATACATCAATTTAGATACAAGTTACCCAAACTGGTGGCATACTAAGAAAGAAGTCCAGAGATAAAAATTTATCACATTAGATGCGTACATCCAAAAACAAACAAACAAACAAAAAAACAAAAAAACAAAAAGAGGGCATATTGATAACCTAATGAATCATCTTAAGGAAATAGAAAAGGCATAGAAATTTATTCCAAACCTAACAGCAGAAGAAAAATAACCACAACTAAATCAGAAATAAGGAAATTAAAAACAAAATAATCATTCAGGAAATTAATAAGACATCTTTGTTTTTTGAAAAAAAAATAAATACAATTAATAAACTTTTGGCTAGATTAAACAAAACAGAAAATTAAACTTTCTAATAATCACCTGTAGTCCCAGCTACTTAGGAGCCTGAGGCAAGAGAATCACTTAAGCCTAAGAGTTTGAGGTTGATGTGGTCTGTGATGCCAGAGCACTCTACTAAGGGCAACATAGTGAGACTCTATAAAATAATAATAATAATAATAATAATAATAATAATAATAAAATTGCTAATAACCTCAATCAGAAATGAAAAAGGAGAAATAACAGATATCACAGAAATACAAGAGATTACCTCCGACTACTACAAGAAATTGTATCTCCAGAAATTTGACAATGTGAAGGACATGGAACAATACCTGGAAACACAGCCTCTATTCGTACTCAACACCAAAAAAATAGCTCTCTTGAACACACAAAATCAAGCACTGAAATTGAAGAAACAAAAAGAAATATTCCAACAAAGGAAAGCCCTGGTCTAGTTGGCTTCCCACCACAATCTGTTGAACTTTCAAAGTTGAGCTTTTACCTATACTGAAGAACTTATTGCAAAACATTGAGAAGGAAGGAGCATTCCCAAACACATTCTATGAAGCAAACATTATCCTGATAACAAAACTAGGAAAAGGCCTAACTAAAAAGGAGAACTATAGACAATTTCACTAATGAATATCCATACAAAAATACTCAACAAAATCTTACCCAATAGATTACAGCTACACATTAAACAAATTATACATCACAATCTAGTAGGCTGCATCCTAGGGATATAAGGTTGGTTTAACACATGCATATCCATAGAAGCAAAAGCAAAGACCATATGATTTTCTTAATAGAGGCAGGAAAAGCATTTGATAAAATTCATCATTTTTTCTAACAAGAGGATTTAAGAATATAGGCATAGGTGGATATTTCTTAACCTGATTGAAGCCATCTATGAAAAACCAACAGCTAATAAGATACTGAGTGAAGAAAAACTGGAAACGTTTCCACTTAGAAATGGAACCAGACAAGCAAGTCCTCTATCAACACTACTATTCAACATAGTGCAGGAAGTTCTAGCTAATGCATCAATCAAAACAATGATATAAAGGACATCCAAATGGGGACAGAGGAGGGCAAACTTTTGTTCTTTGCTTATGATATGATCTTATACTCAAAGAACCCCAGAGACACAACCATAATACTCTTGGAAGTGATCAGGGAATACAGTAATGTCTCAGGGTATAAAATGAATGTTCACAATTCATTAGCCTTTGCACATGGCAATAATAGCCAAGTCGAGAAGCTAATCAAGATACAAATTCTTTCACAGTAGCTTCAAAGAAATTGAAACACCTAGGCATAAGCCTAACAAAAGAGGTGAAGGACCTCTACAAAGATAATTATGAAACCCTAAGAAAAATAGCAGAAGACATTAACAAATGGAGGAGTATACCATGCTTCTGGCTGGGAAGAATTGATATATCGTTAAAATGTCTGTATTTTCCAAAGCTATCTATTGCACAGAATCAGTGCAATCTCCTTTAAAAAGCAACATCATACTTTGAAGAACTGAAAAAAATAGTTCTTCATTTGCATGGAACCAGAAAAAAAACTTCATATGGCCATGTAAATTTCTAGTAATAAAAATAAAGGTACAGTCATCACTGCACCTGATTTTAGGCTATATTACAAGTTCATAATGATCAAAACATGGTATTGGCACAAAAATAGAGGCATAGGCATGTAGAACTAAATAGAAAACTATTAAATGAAAGCACTCTCTTATAGTCATCTGAGCTTTGAAAACCAAACACATACAAACAATGGAGAAAAGAAGCCCTATTTAATAAATTGTGATGAAAGAACTGGAAAATCACATGTAAAAGACTAAAACTGGCTAGGCACATTGGTTCACACCTGTAATACCAGCACTTGGGAGGCAGAGGTGGGTGGATTCCCTGAGCTCAGGAGTTCAAGACCAGCCTGAGCTAGAGCAAGACCCCATCTCTAAAAAATAGCCAGGCATTGTGGTGGGAGCCTGTAATTCCAGCTCCTTGGGAGGCTGAGGCAAGAGGATCACTTGAATCCCAGAGTTTGACGTTGCTATGAGCTAAGACAACATAGCACTCTGCTAAGGGTGACTATGTGAGACTCTGTCTTAAAAAAAAAAAAAAAAGAAGAAGAAGAAGAAGAAGACTGAAACTGGACTTGCACATTTCACTACTTACAAAAACTAATTCATGATAGATCAAAGAATGAAATATAAGGCATGAAATAATACAAATTTTAGGAGAATGTGTGAAAAGTACTCTTGAGGATGTCAGCCTATAGAAATATGTTATGAAGAAGACTTTAATGGCAATTACAACAACAAAAAAGAACAAGTGAGACTTAAACTGAAAATCTTCTGTACATCTGAGGACACATCAAAGCAAATAGACAACCTTCAGAATGGGGAAAGATGTTTGCATGTTACAAATCTGACAAATGTTTAATAAATAGGATCTATAGAGAACTTAAAATTATCAACAAGAAAAGAACAAACAATCCCATTTACCACTGAGGAAGAGACCTGAACAGAACCTTCTCTGAGGAAGTTAGACACGTGGCTAATAAATATAGGAAGAAATGCTTATTGTCCCTAATCATCAAAGAAATTCAGGTGAAAACCACCCTGAGGTATCATGTAACCCCAGTAAGATTATCCCACATCACAAAGTCCCAAAGTTGCAGATGCTGGCGTGGATGTGGAAAGAAGGCAACACCTTTACATTCTTGGTGGGAGTAGAAACTAATACAAGAAAGTGGAAGAAAGTGTGGAGAGTCCTCAAGGAACTCAAATTAGAACTCCCATTTGACCCTACAGTCTCACTATTAGGCATCTACCCAGAAGAAAAAGAAATATTTTGTCATAAAGACATTTGCACTAGATTGTCTACACATCTCAATTTATAAATGCCAAAACATGGAACCAACCTAAATACTCATCAACTCAGGAATGGATTAACAAGCTATGGTATATGTGTACCATGGAATCCTATTCAGCTACAAAAAAATATAGAAACTTTACATTGATAGACTTTAAAAGATAGACTTTACAAGATAGACACTTTGCATTAACCTGCATGGAGATGAAACACATTCTTTTTAGTAAAGTATCACAAGAATAGAAAAGCAAATATCCAATGTACTCAATGCTGATATGAAGCCAGTAGATGATCTAATTCATACCACATAGGAGAAAAACTCACTTCAATTCATGTTGGGGGTATGAGGAATGAGAGAGGTAGGAGAGAGGGGAAGGGAAGTTTTAGGGTGCTTTCTCTCATTTAATGGGTGTAATGTAGAGGTATATGATACACTTTTTGGATACAGGATACAACTTCAAGAGGGACTCTAGTGTGCAGAGCGAGCACATTCCACGGGTTGCCTGTGAAGTTTGGGTCTTTTGGTGTGAATTTCTCAGGGGGTGGTCTAGTCACATCCTTTGTCTTTGTCTTAGGAGGAGTGGAGGAGGATGGAAAACGGATTTGTGTGTAGCTGTGTTAGGCCTCACAACATTTCCAACTCTAGTTTAAAAAGATGATGGGGGTGATGGTCTGTTTTCAGAAACTCCTTCTGGCTGGATAGGGCATAAGTTGTCCTCAGTGGGATAACTCGGGTATTGGTAAGGCTGAATGGCTTTGGAGTACATTTGGAGAGGGTTTGGGGAATAGTAGAAATTGGGTTGCAATTGTGGCTGACACCTGTTTTACCCTGTCTTAAATAAGTGAAGACAGGAATTGAATGGCACAAGGGACAATGGTTACCAATAAGAGGATTGTAGTGAAGGGGCTCAAGAGGGGGTGAAATATAGGGCCTCCACAGGCTGCCAAACCAGGATTCCTCATTTTGATAGTGTCAGGGGTCCTCAAACTGCGGCCCACAGGCCACATTAGGTGGTCTGATTGTACTTGTTCCCATTTTTTTTTTTTTACTTCAAAATAAGGTATTTGCAGTGTGCATAGGAATTAGTTCATAGTTGTATTTTTTTTAAACTATAGTTCAGCCCTCCAATGGTCTGAGGGACAGTGAATTGGCCCCCTGTTTAAAAAGTTTGAGGACCCCTGGCAGTCACTGTAGCTGGTAGCTTGTTCCCACGGCCAGGTGATACTTTTTTGGACCAGACCAGACTTGCCAATGTAGAAACAACAGGAGTCCTTTGACAGAGATTTAATTCTCTAAGGCCATTCTGGTGTGATGAAGTTGAGTACATTTAGAAGTCTGACATGTTGGTGAGATGGAAGCAGCATTTGTCAACTTAAGGGATCACCAGTTTCAGAAGGCAAATGTAGTCTTCTGTTTTAAGGAGGATACATTCTCACTTCCAGTGTCTTCCTGATTTGTAGAGGGGAAAAAATCTGGGGTCTCCATGAAGGATGCTTCTTGAAGAATTTTACTTCAGGGTCACAGAGTCCCAGTGGAGGCAGGAGGCAGAGTTTCCATCTCAGAGTAGAATGTGTTCTTCTTGTATGGGCCTTTTGAGTAACTATCTCTGAAGAAAACAGAGATATAATAACAGCTAGTATTTTTTTAAAAATTTCTCCCTTCAGGGCTGTTTTTAGTCCCATTTTCAATGTTTATTGATCCTCTCTCCTTTTTTATTAAAAGGCCATGAAAGCCAGGTCAAAAAGCTCTGTTTGTGGGCCCTGAGGCTTCTTTTAAGT
Source organism: Loris lydekkerianus (assembly GCA_963574355.1). Lineage (NCBI taxonomy): Eukaryota > Metazoa > Chordata > Mammalia > Primates > Lorisidae > Loris > Loris lydekkerianus. The sequence goes on along the minus strand of CAUYPK010049530.1, from coordinate 1,337 downwards.
TTTGGAGTTTATGTTGAATATTGGGGTTGACCAAGAGATGGGGTCAAATGGCAAAAGCAGTACTTTGTTCCTCTCTGTTATTAAGTTTTAAATTAGTAAAGAGTTGAAAAGGTTTTAGACAGGAAGAATACCTAGATTTTTATCTTGGCATTGAGAGATTTACTATGACTTTTAACCTTTGAAATATCTTAAGGGGGATTGGTATGTGAGGGAGAAGAGAGTGTAGTTAGGGGGACAAGCTGATGGAGAAGCCTGTGGGAGGGGAGGATGCCAGCAGCTGTAGAGCAGAAAGAAGTCCAGGAGAAGGGAGGATGAGGTGGCTACTGAGTCTGTGAGTTGCTCAATCCTGCCGTGGCCTGCGCACTCGCTGCTTGTGTTAGGGGTGGCCAAGGGAGCATGCATTGTTTGCAGCCCAGAGCCAAGGGGTATGTAGCCCCTCTGTTTTGTGTCTTGAGGTGGAAGCCCTACCTGTGCTGGGGAAGGGGCATGTGGTTGTTGTGTGAGCCACCCTGCCCTTCTACAGCTAGTGTACTTTGTGTCAACATGGTCTAGGATGGTCCAGGGAGCACATACATGAATTCACACAGCACTACCACAGGGAGATGTGAGAATACTGTCAGGGAACAGTTGGATTTGCAGCCTCAGTACAGAGTCTTGCTCTGAGTCCTGTCTGTGTTGGGGTGGAGGGATACAGCTGTTGGGTTGGGGGAGAAAGCCATGAGAAGTCCAAAGATCAATTGGGTTGGAGAAAGTGGAGGTCCTTAAGGCTCTGTGGGTGGATTAGGAGATGGAGAGGTGGTAGAAGTAGAGCAGATGGAGAAAAAGGCCTGAAGATGGAGGAGTTCGGTTTATCTGCCATTTTGGGGGGAGAAAATTATGTAAATTCTTTAAGACATTGAAATTAAATGTTCTGTATTCTAATTTGTATTAAGGTTGAAATAGACACCCCCAGGTTTCCAGGGGGGTGAAAAGGTCAGCTTCCATATATCACTTGTGTTTCTCCTACCTGGGAGGAAAGGAAGGTGTCTCTTGTTTCCCAAAACACAAGAGTGAAAAATGAAAAATAAAGAAAGACTGAGAAAAGTCACGGATCCCTATTTTTTCTCAGAGAACTTAAAGTATTTGGGACATAAAAAAGCCTAAAAGAGGGTCCAGCATTGAACTTGATGTGAAAAACAAAATTTTTTTTTTTTTAATTTTTTATTAAATCATAGCTGTGTACATTGATATGATCATGGGGCATCATATACTAGCTTCATAAACCATTTGACACATTTTCATCCCAATATTCAGCATAGCCTTCCTGGCATTTTCCCAGTCACCGTGGCATGACATTT
>CAUYPK010049524.1:0-10608 GCA_963574355.1 Loris lydekkerianus | reverse complement strand
TTAAATTGAAACTTTTAGAAGGACTGTAAATCAGCAAAAATTGTCTCAAATGCATTTTGACAATATATGTCAAGGCTTTAAAAAGATTTATGTACTTTTACCCAGTAATTCTACTTTCTGAAAATTTCATAAGGAAACAATTCATTTTAAATGTCTGTGACTAGTTGTGAAGTTCTTGGCACCCAATTGCTCCTGGCCTGCAAACTTGATTTATGATGTAGACAATGTTAATGGATGATGTTGGTGCTCTATCAAGATCACTTTGTCTACATAGGGGCCTTTTTCAGCAGTACCTTACTTTGGATGTCTGGATCTCTCTTGATTCTTGAGATGACCCAGGAATTTCAATATTTCTTCATCTTCCAACTTGAATCTGCGAGGTAGCCTCCTCTATGTAACTAGCTCCTAATATTTTTGTCATACCTTAGGTTGCCGTAGTTATTTATCCCAATATGGCCACTATTGTGCATTTTCTAATTACAAATTAGGACTCATGGTAAACATGGAGCAGAGTGTTTTAAATCAAGACTGTGCAAAATAACTCAGGGTACACAGTCATAATGAGGTCTGCTTTGGGGCATGGGTAAGACAATGACCAGGCAGATTTCACTGAGAATCTCCTGAAGAAGTGATGGGTATCAACCAGTGATGGTTGTCCAACTGTGGAACAGGCACCTGGGACAGTTTCTAGGGGAGTGGGCTCCTTTGTGTCCCTCAAGAAGCTTCCTAAGCTGTTTTTGTTTACTGGCACACACCTCTACATCTACCCCTTCAGAGTGCTGACAAAACCTTTGCTTCTGAGTGATGGCACCACACAGTTCCCTCTATTACAGGTTGGGAAGTGTAAGAGGAGGCCCAAATTACAGAGAATGGCTGCTTGTTTTGCTGTCTCTGAAGCCCACTGAGGTCACATGGCCTGAAGCGCTGGGATTTGCATTGCTGACAGTCCTTGCATTCCCTGCACATTCCCCTGCAGTCAGCTCAGGGGCAAAGGACACTGTGTGGAATGTGGGCAGACAATTGGTCCCACTCTGCCACTTGAGGTCTGTAGCAGCTGCTCTCCAATTAAACATCTTGGTTCAGACAAGGCCACTGACCCTCAGTTCACCTAAATCAATCCTCTTCTTCAGGAATGTTGGGGACTTCCCTTGGGGCTTTTGTGTTGTAGGGACTTTCTATGATTGCATGCTGGCAGCATTGGGTATTAGGAGAAGTTACACTTCCTGAACCCCAAAGCTGGGAGGGCATGTGGCTGTTTGCCAATCATTTCCATTGTGGAAGGTGGTGGGTGAAGTTTCTCATCCAAGAGTAGGGTTGCCATAATTTAACCTTCTCACAAATTCTTCACACTCAGGACCCAGGAGTGCTTCCCCCTAAGATGGGATGCCCTATAACAAGAGTCAGCAAACTATGGTCCATGGGCCAAAGGTGGCCTATGGTCTGATTTTGTCCATAAAGTTTTTTCCTAGATGCCCATGTGTTTGCATATTGTCTATGGCCACCTTGAAGCTACAACAGCAGAGATGAGTAGTTGCAACAGATCCCATGTGGCCTATAAAACCTAAAAGGTTATCTATCTGGCTCTTTACATAAAAAGGTTGATGACTCCTTCCATATACTCTCTAAGTAGACTCAGTATCAGACTTTATGCTTGGACTTGGATGGAGAGGGGATTGATTCAGGAAGAGATGGGGCAAGGCTTCCCTTCCTACAAGAAGTTTATAACATTTCTTCTTGGAAGCATATAAACGTATGACACAAGGAAATGTGAGGCTGCATAATGTAGGTTTCAAAATTGTGTTCTGTTGATCATAGTTTTATAATATGTCCCAGTGAAGAGTTTAGAAGTCATGAATGTTTGTGAAACACATCTCTTGACCTCTGGAAGATTCATAGCACATATTAGTATACTAATGACTCTGAGAAGTCCTGTGGGTAACAAACCTACTTACATTATTTAACAATGTTTTTCTGCGAAGAATGGGCTGTGAGGCGGCAGGGTCCCCACAGCCTAGGGAGGCATTCAGGGTATGACCTCCCCCGAGTTGCTTCTCCTCCTTTAACATCAAACATTCTTTTCACCTGCCAGAAGTCACATAGGCCATGCATACTTTCCTTATTATTGGTAAGGACACAGCTTTTCCTGCTTAAAGTTAATCTTTACCCCAGATATTAAGATTTAACTTGTTAAAGATACTTTATAAATAAAGCTGTTTCCACAGTTCAGTGCTGGCTGCAGTCATCAGCTGCATCAGACCTCCCAACCCTATCCTACATTTTATCTCTTGTGTATGTCTCTTGTGTCTTTCTCATTTCTCACTCAGGTTATTTCTCCTTTCCTGTGCTGGTTCACAAAAGATTTTCTTTCATTTTTTTTTTTTTTTTTAATGAGTTTTTGTTAGCTTGAAATAGGGTCTCACTCTTTTGCCCCAGATTAGAGTGTCATGGTGTCAGCCTAGCTCACAGCTACTTCCATCTCCTGGGTCCAAGAAATCCTCCTGCCTCAGCCTCATGAGTAGCTGAGACTATAGGTGCTAACCAAACTGCCTGGCTAATTTTTTCTAGTTTTTAGGGTCTTGCTCTTGGTCAAGCTGATCTCAAACACCTGAGCTCAAGCAATTCTCCTATCTTGGGCTCCCAAAAGACCTGAGCCAACAATGTTTTTCTAATAGAAATTGATCACAGATTATTTGTTACATATGTATCTCAATCACAGCCCATAAAATTTAGAAATAAATTTGGGAAACAATGTTCTAGAAGAAAAAGATTCACAGATCTATATCACTGATTTTGGAAATTATTTATTTGTTAAATCAAGAGTATTCTCACTTAGTTCTAGAGGAGGATGGCAAGGCCTGGTGAAGCCTTTCCCTACACAAACCCAGATTTTATGGGTTTGCAGAACCTGGGGTGCTACGAGTTATTTTTTTCTGGGTCAGAGGGATACAAACATTAGCCTTATGGATGATGAGGTTGGACAGCAGAGAGAGAACTGCATCTGAGGTCACTTGGGGCCTTTCTGCTCCAGTTCCTTCTCTCAGTTCTCTCCTAGCTCACATGTTGGTGTGAGTGGATGGGAAATGGAGGCCAGGGTATATACTTCTAATGGTACTTCTGTTGGAGTTTGGGATTGAACATTCCTATTGTGGGCCAAGGCTCATTAACACAAGGCAAGGTAGGAAATGGTGTCCCCTATGGAGAGAGCTAATGGATACAGAAAGGCTCCCAAGGAGCTTACTGTATAATGGGGGAGGAAGACTTTTCAGCCAGCACAATGCACCATCCTGGCCGCCAAATCCAGCTGTGTGAATGCTGTCCTGGAGGCGTTTCGAGAACCTGAATCAGCAAGGAAAAAGTCAGACACAGCCACAGACAAACGGGAGGAGGTGGGAAGGTGATAGGAACACAATGAAATGTTTGTACAAGGGCTAGAGGAGGAATTTTGGTGATGTCCACTACTGTGGCTTTAGGCCTTGTCCCTCAGGAGATTACATAAAAGATATACAGCTTATTGCATAGAAAACACAAACAAATCTGTGAAGTAGAATTAAACCCACTGTGAAAATGAGCAGAGTACCTAGCAGGAAATTAAAGAAATGTGAATGAAGCAGTAATGAGAACTGATTATATCTGGATCGCAAAAGTAAGACTTTTAAAAAGGAAAATAATTAAATGATGGAAGGCTGGCCTGTCTCACAATATTGATGGGGTGAACATCACCAGGATGCCACAAGAGCTGTTGGGAACCAGCCTTGAATCTCAGTGGGTTTACTTCCTAGTGGCCTGGTGGTGCAAGGAGACTGGAAAATTATTAATAGGAGTTATAGAATATTAATATTGAGAAATAATAGACACAGACAAAGAGATAGTTTTAAGAGCAGTGGGGCTCAGGACGTGGCACACACTTCCTCTTGAGGCTTCCAGTATGCTCCCCCGAGTATCAGGCTAGCTCTGTATTTATTTCATACATCAGTGTTACAATCATAAATCTCATGAAAGCAAGGCAAACAATCTCGTCATGATTCTTCTTGTGCTTGCATTCATACTAACTAGACTAACTCTACAACTGATTACATTAATTGCATGGATTTACTTATTACTTTTTGTTGTTTCAAAGTATTATGGTCTTAATGTAAACAAAGTCCTGATAAGGAAGACAATTAGAGGCTGACTCAAGGACCAAATCCTAGCTGATCCACAGTCATATATCACAGATGTGAAGTTTTAATACTCTGACAGCCTTGTGTCCAAACAGACTCCTCTGGCCCAATCAAGATGACAGAAGAAAAGAGGTCTTTCTTTTCCTTATCGAGTCCAGAGAAAGTCTTCCTGAATTGGGCAAAGTTTAAAGAATTCACATTCTTAACTCCCCAAAACCACTTTCAGGCCTTAGCAGAAAATCGCTTTAAGGCCTCCAGCCAGCTGGAGCTGCTGTGAGGGGAGGCTGCAGAAACAGGATCATTAAAGTGACAGGATCTCCCACTTTGTCCTCAAAGCCAGGAAAATGGGTCCAAATGGATCCCTCATAACTGTCTCCCTTTGTCTAGACCTTGTTCCCTATTCCTAACAATATTTCTAGTCTACTAACAATTAATAATTCAATATTATTTTCAAACTTATAAAATCATTATTACTAGTAATGTAAGCACATCAAGACATGACTGACTCCTCCCTTAAGTCTTCCCACATGCACTCTTCAAAGAGCCTTCGAATTGCTGCCACTCTGACCAGGTGATTTTATTTCTAGAAATCTGTCTAAGGCATTGATAGGAGGTGGAAAAGAAGAAAGCTTTATAAACAAAGATGTGTGTGCAAGACAAGTTATAATGCCAAAGTATTGAAAGACTTCTGCATGTTCAACAACAGAGGAAGGATTAAATAGACTGACACTTGCATACGATGGGATATTTTATAGATTATGAAAATCATGCTTATAAAAATGTTTTTAATAACATGAAATTATTTTGATCTAGCATTAAATGAAAAAGACCAAAACTCCAGAAAACTATCTAAACTACTTTTATATATGTATAATGTGGTAGATGATAAAAATGTTAAAATATGTATGAGTGGTGGAATTCTGAATAATTTTATATTTTTTTCTTTTATGTATTTCTAAGTTTTCTACAATAATCATGCAGTATGTTTATAACCAGAATATTTGAGTAAATGCTTAAGAGGTTCAGAGATGGGAGAAAATGTCCTCCCGGAATAAGCAGAAGATGCTTCCTGGAAGAGCAGAGAGTTGAGAAAAGCCTATTTAAAATGACTAGGGCTGCTGCGTGAGGCAGACCAAGTGGGTCTTTCTGTTCCCACCTGACAACCCAGGAGCCTAACACCTGTGGGTGCATGCCTTGATCAAGGTTATGCAGACAGAATTAGCAGTCAGGAGGAGAACCCATCTCCAGTTCCAGGCATGTGGACATTTCATTGGGCGCAGCTGCCTGGTGAGCGAAGGAACTTGTGGGCATCTGCTCATTATCTCTCAGCCCTCATCCTCTGATTGTTTATCTGCTGTGACTCTGCAGAAGCAAGTCTGGGATGCCTGCCCTGGCCAGGCTGCATCACTCCCTTCTGCCCTTTATGTCTCGGCAACAATTGTTCTGAATCCTGTTGAGCCACTGCTTGGAGCAGGCAGTGTTTGAGAGCCCATTACTGCCAGGTTCAGGGAGACTAAATCCCCACCAAGGCAGTGAGCATAGACACAAGTATTGTTTTCTCCCACTCAGGAGTGTCTCATACTGGGAGTGACTCAGCAGGCCCTGAGATGCCTTCCAAAAACTGCTATTTGTTTGAGCAACACTTGATCAGAACGTGCACTCTGGGTTCTTTGCAGGTTTCCTGGGGGAAAAGCAGCATTGGAGGTGGTTGCCAGGAAGCTGAATTTGTGTTAAATCAGGCCACAGAAGAAGAGTGGGTGGTTTCGTGGGAAGAATAGAAACCTTGGTGTCAGACAGACTTGGATTTGAGTTCTACCACAACCAGCTCCCAGCTAAGGTGCCTTGGTCAGGTTGCTGAAATTTTCTTAGCCTTAATTTTCTTCTTCCATCATGGGTGTGATGAGGCCTCACAGGGAGAATTAAACAATATGACAATAATGGCCCATAAATATACTAGAATGACCAATAAAAGTGATGACTTTATTTTAAAACACTTTACTACTTACCATTAAATATAATTAGGTAATATTTTATATAATTCTAAATATGTTTCGACTGAACGGTGCAAAATGGAACATTAAGGAGAAACTGGGAACAACTGGAGCTTTTGTCTGCAACCCTACAACAAAGATGCACACAAGACAGTGGCTTTTAGGACAGCATTGCCAGAGGGAGGGCACTGTGATTTAAAGGCAGACGGCCACAGGCCCCACAGCTTGGCGACAGTGAGAGATCTGTAAAGGGGTCAGAGTTTGGCTTGGGTTGGATCCTGGCTGCAGGAGGGAGGCAGACACCAGGCCCCCTCACGAGGCCAATGGGACACCCTCATTCCCATCCTTCTGCCTGTGCTCACTTCCTTCCCCAGCCTGGGTGGCTTCTTGACCTCTCCAGGTCCCATCATCCTTCCAGATCTGCTCAAATATTCTCTCCCTCCTACCACGTCTGCCTCTCCATCCAGAAGTCACTGAGCTGGTCAACAGTGCTCCTCTCTACCACCAAACCAGGCTGTGCCACTTATCAGTTGTGTCCAAGGGGGAGTTATGCAACTGCTCTGAGCATCCATTTAATTGTATGAAAAGATGAATCATAATTATTAGAGTTACCAACTTTCGAGCACTTATCATGTGCCAGGCATTATGCAAAGAGCTGTAAAGACATAATTCCCCTTAGTTCCCATCTATGAGGTAGGCAGTAGTATGATGGTAAATATTTAACAACTGGCTCTCTCCAAAAATAAAAGCAAGCCTAGAATTGTGGTTTGTGGATTTCTGTGGTATAAACATTTTCACCATGGCTAGTTTCAATCTGTCAACTTGGCATCACAAACACAGAGCTGGGAAGAGGTGTGCACAGTTAACTCCCACACACCATAGGAGCAGGTAACCAGCTTACCTCTGCAGGGGAAGGTACTATCATCCCCACTCCACGGGAAACAGCATTGGTGCCTGCCTGAGCTCACCCAAGTGGGGGTATCAGAGCTGGGCTCTAACTCGGGATGCCTACTCCCACAGCCTGAGATCTTTCTGCTTCACTCAGCTGGGTGACCATCACCAAGATCACCTATTATCAGGGGGTAGTGCCTGGCAGGATGTGGGCACTCAAAAATGATAGCTGTCTTTAAAATTGCTGTGAATGATACTGTCTCTAGCTGGTTTTCCAGGCCCTTCTCCTCTGAGGCTGAGCACAAGCAGCTCTGGCAGAACTGAGGTGGAGGACTCCAGGCTCTGGCAGAACTGGGGTGGAGGACTCCAGGCTGCTCCTTCCATCTCTGTCTCCTTCCTGCAGGCAATTCCAGCCTTTACCCATTTTCCTGGTGAGAACATTTGAAAAATGCCTCTTCTGTTAAATTATGACCTTTGCAGATACTAGAGGGCAGTTTGTTCTCTTTCACTATCTAGTACAAAGTTTCCAAAATACATTCAAGGTGGTTCCACATCCAAAAGGAAAGGAATGGTCAGCAATTCTGAGCTGGTCACTGTGGGGGTGTTGCAGGGGGTGGAGAGAACAGAGCTCATGCTGCTTGGTGGTAATCTGCTAGGGACAGATGTTTCCAGAAAATATGTGTGATCACCCCTTGGCCATCTAAAGAATCTCTTCCTCAAGAGATGCACACAAATTCACACCCAGACTCCAAACACTGGGGTGTTGAGAGTGTTGATTGCAGTAGAGAAGAGGGTTGTGAACATAGACCAAGGGTTCCTTTGGGCATCATCCAGGGAAATACCGAGGAAACCACGTGCTTCCCCATATGGGGGAACAAATGGGGGGGGGCATAGCTTCCTTCAGGGCAATGGGTGGAGGGGGTGACTCTCCCCCATGGGCAGGGCTAGCACTTCCTCTGACATCTGCCCAGTGGGGTTAGCTTCACCAGGGAGATCAATCTCAGGGCAAAGGGAGCCCAAGCAATGATGATAACAACGAAAACAAGCACACCATATACTTACCCTGAACACCATCTGCTTTAATCCTCCCAGCCATGTTGGGATAAAGTGCCTAAGTTATACCTCTACTTTACGGTTGAACAGACTAAGTCTTAGGTTAAGCGACTTGTTCAAGGCCAGGACTGTGCTAAGTGCTTCACAAACATATCTCATCTGACTCACCCAGTCCATTCATGTGGTTGGTACTAGGTTTGTAACTGCATAGAAATGGGGCCTCAGAAAGGTTAAGTACACTACTCAGAGCCACAGAACTAATAGTGCTGGAGGGAATGGGTGCTTAGGTGTCTTTGACTCTGGAGTCTGTCTCATAACAAATATCCCAGATGCTTCCCTGGAAAACCTGAGATTATGACCCAGCCTGATTCTAGCCTTCCAGCCTGCTTTTTTGGAGTCACTCTGCTACTGCTGTGTAGTGTTCAGCCTATGGCTCTTGAGAGAAACGTGTTCTTGTTTCTCAGCATTGAAGCTCCACACACCTTCTCGTTGCTCATGGGTGCAGCACGGGCTCTTCCTATCTCTCTCCCAAAGCATGTCAGGTGGGCAAAGACCACCACCCCTTAGCTGGGAGTGTTGTTCCAGCCTGGCTAGAGGAAGGCCATGCATTTTCTTTTCTTTCTTTCTGTTTTTTTTTTTTTTGCAGTTTTTGGCTGGGGCTGCGTTTGAACCCGCCACCTCTGGCATATGGGGCCAGCACCCTACTCCTTTGAGCCACAGGTGCCACCCAAGCCATGCATTTTCTTTGTCCTGTGGACTCCTTTGATTAGTTCACCATGATTATTCTAGACACACAACAATCAAATTTCTGCAACCCCCAGTTCCTGTTTTTAACTGGCTGGTGCCCAGGACTTTGGACAGCTGGAAAAGTGGGTGATGCTTTCCCAGGACAGGGAGGCCCCACTGTCCTCATTGCTACTGCCCCAGCTCAGAGAGCTGTCCTGTGTACTTCATAATATTTGGCAGCATCTTTGTCCTCTATCTTCTAGATGCCAGTAGCAACTCTACCTCTCACTACCCCCCCATCATGATATTAAAAAATGTCTCTAGACTTTGCTGAATGTCCCCTAAGAGCAAGACTGTCCCCAACTGAGAATTGCAAGGCCCACAGGTGCTGCACCTGGGCAGAGCCCCTGGGATGCATGAGCACCAGGTGAGGGGGAAGCCACCTCCACTTGGACTTGGAGTCAGACCAGCTGGGCTAGGTCTGGCTCTGTGAAGGCTTTAGGTGAGGTTGTACTTCCTGATACTTTTCTCTACTTCTTCCCTGAAATCTTAAAACATACGGGGCACTAACTAAAGGTCTGACTCACTAAAACCTTTTATAAACTTGTCTCAGTTTTCAGCTCATATAATTCTCTGGATATTTCATAGAATTTTATTTTATTTTTATTCTTAAATCATAACTGTGTACATTAGTGCAATCGCCTGTACCCATTCTAAGATGCACCATAGATGTGGTCCCACCCATTACCCTCCCTCCACTAAAACCTCCCCCCACCCGTCCCCGTCCATGGCCCTTTCTCCATAGTTTTGTGCTATAGCTGGGTTATAGCCTTCATGTGAAAGCTATAATTTAGCTTCATAGTAGGGCTGAGTACATTGGATACTTTTTCTTCCATTCCTGAGATACTTTGCTAAGAAGGATATGCTCCAGCTCCATCCATGTAAACATGAAAGAGGTAAAGTCTCCATCTTTCTTTAAGGCTGCATAGTATTCCATGGTATACATGTACCACAGTTTGCTAGCCCATTTGTGGGTCGATGGGCACTTGGGCTTCTTCCATGACTTAGGAATTATGAACTGTGCTGCAATAAACATTCTGGTACAGATGTCTTTGTATATTGTGACTTTTGGTCTTCTGGGTATAAACCTAGTAAAGGAATTATAGGATCAAATGGCAGGTCTATTTTTAGGTCTCTAGGTATTCTCCAAACATCCTTCCAGAAAAAATGTATTCGTGGGCATTCCCACCAGCAGTGTAGAAGTGTCCCCTTTCCTCCACATCCATGCCAACATTTCTGGTTTTGGTATTTTGTTATGTGGGCTACAATTACTGGGGTTAGGTGATATCTCAAAGTAGTTTTGATTTGCTTTTCTCTGATGATTAAGGATGATGAGCTTTTTTTTCATGTGTTTGTAGATTTTGTGTCTGTCTTCTTTAGAGAAGTTTCTCTTTAAGTCCCTTGCCCACCCTGAGATGGGGTCACGTGTTCTTTTCTTGCTAATAAATTTGAGTTCTCTGTGGATTCTGGTTATTAGACCTTTATCAGAGGTATGACCTGCAAATATTTTCTCCCATTCTGAGGGATGTCTGCTTGCTTTACTCACTATGCTCTTGGCTGTGCAGAAGATTTTTAGTTTGATCAGGTCCCAGTAGTGTATTTTTGATACTGCTTCAATTGCCAGGGTAGTCCTCCTCATAAAATATTCACCCAGGCCGATTCCTTCAAGAGTTTTCCCTGCACTTTCTTCAAGTATTTTTATAGTTTCATGTCTTAAGTTTAAATCT
>CAUYPK010049522.1:0-30379 GCA_963574355.1 Loris lydekkerianus | reverse complement strand
TCAATGGTTTGGTCCCTGTCTTAGGTTGACTGAATGCAGAGTGATCTTACCCGTCTTTGGGTACTATGAATGTAATCCACCATGCAGCCTCTCCATATCCTGTCTTAGGTTGTCCCCGCTTTGGGACTCTTACCCGTCATGGGTGCTATGGAGGGCAGTGAAGACTAATAGTTCGATTCTTGGTTAATGAGCCAGTGATATTGGACCTCGACCTGATTTAACTGCCTCTAACCTTTTTTTTTTGGGATACAGGGCCCAAAGGTGAAGGGTAAATAAGGGTAGCAGGGGAAGAAGGTAGGGTGAAAAACAATGTAGGCCCATCCACAGGGGATTTTCTAGAATTTCTTTTCTTCTCTTTTCTAGATCTTCTTGGAGGATTTTTAAATTTTAAATTTTTATGAAGTCTACAGTATCTACATTTTCATGTGTGAGTCATACTGTTACTGCAGCGTCTAAGATTGTCTACGATTGACCAGGTCCTTGGGCTGGAGAGAACCAGCTTCCTTGGTCTTTTCTGAGTCTGTGTCTATTGGTATTTGTGGTTCACTCACTTCTCTACTGCCTCACTCAAGACAGACCTGAGGCAAAAGAAAAACCCAAGGGACGCCCCTAGCCAATTGCCACCTCCTTTCACCATTCGGGATTGCGTATTTTATATATAATGTCCACAATTTTCAGCTGTACTTAGTAGGGGAGATTAGAGAGTACTTTGTCTATCACATCTTGCCTGGATCCAGACATTGGCATTTTGATTCTGCTGTTTGGCCCACAAATTTTCTTTTCTGGAAGTTCTTTGGAAACAGTTTATAAATGCAAAATTTTGAAACAAAACTATATCAACATTGAGTTTTTGTGATGAAGGTATTTTCTATAGTAAATCCAGTTAAAACAATTTAATTTACAAATAGAAGCACTTGAAGTATTTGGTTGCTATATAGAAATTGGTCAAGGAATTACTTTACCTAAAGTATTTTCACCAAGATCCATTCTCTATCTAATAAATTTTAAAGTCAAACTTTGGTTCATATACTGGCATTTTGCCCACATAGCTTCTATTAATTTTAGCCTTTGCCAATGTAGGTATTTGGTATTGTGGTCATAGTATTTTTTAACTCTAATATTTTCTAGATCATTTTTACACTTATGGATCTGCCAAGAAATTTTGATTCTTCTGACAGTTTTACCATATGCATTTTAGTTATTGTGGCGTTTATTTTATACTGATTTATTACTGCCATAATAACCATTGTGAATTGAAGGAAACATTGGTCTCTCGTGTTTATTTCTTAGATAGTTCTTAAGAAAAAAATGCCTCCCAAATTTCCCCAAATGGCTTTATTATTCAAGACCAGGTAGCCATTCTTTCACCATGTGCATAAAAAGAAGCTACACCTGGATCCCCAGAACTTCTGGACGTCCTGGTCTGAGGGTGGAAGGGAACATACCCCTTCTCAAAACCAAACCAAAGCTGCACCCCCTATGACCCTCCTCACCAAGCCGTCCAGACCGCATTCAACCCAAGTCCCCCAGACCAGAAGCTCCTCTATCGCCGTCCCCCGAATCCCTTTTTCAGTCGACGTCGGAGCCACAGGCCCTTCCGAGACTCCCCCAGCAGCGCCCCTGCTCCGGCCTCTTGGCCTCCCCACCACCCCACGTCCTCACGGGGCTTTGTCTTCTTCGTGATTTCCCATTACCCCACCTGCCTCACCCCTGCCCCTGCCAGAGGGAGTGTCCCCAGACAAGTCTGGATGCATGACAACCACAGCTCTGCAGGCCTTGGGGGCTCTCCACTGTCCAGAAGGGGAACTCAGGGGATAAAGTTAAGCTGCTAAGACTGACTAAGGCCACCCCAGGGTCCTCAGTTGTCTGAACTCCTGGAATTTCCTTTTACCTCAAGTCAAAGGAAATCAGACTTGAACAGCGCATGAAGTCCAGCGTCCCTCCTGACCACTCTGCAGCCACCTCTTACTCCTGCGGCCATTCCAGACCATGCAACACTGCCCTTCTTGCTGCTGAAGTAGTTGACACAGGCGCACCAGCCCCTATATGAACACAGAAGTTAACACTCTGGGCTGAGTGTTTGAAGATATATGGTACAACAGGAGACAGTTCTGAAAGGAAAATCAGACTTAAAATTGTGAATCTGCTTTCAGAGCTCTGGAATTTGTTCCTCAACTCTGCCCTTTTTTTGGTGAGTCCCTGGACTCGAGGGGTGGGCAGTGAGGTGGGAGAGCAATGTTTGGAATCCAAGGTTGGCGGAGGTGACTAACTACTGGGGCAACGTATAGCCACAGGCTGGGAAGGCTGGGAGTGAGGAGAGGCCATGCAGAGGTCAGAGCGCCTGAGCTTGGCCCTTCGCTATAAATCACAGGGCTGTGTGTGACATCTACATGTCTTTAACCTCCATTTCCTTGTCTGAGAAATGGGAATAATAACCCTTGCTTTACTTACTTCCTGCAGTTATGGGAGTCAAATGAGAAAATAGAGGCAGCTGTCAAAATACAAACGTGGAGTGTGTGCATTCCCCAATCCCTCAAGGAAACAGGGGCCAGAGTTGAAGGGCAGGACAGACCCCCATCCACACAGACTGCACGATTTACTTTTACACCATAATGTGTCTGAAACATTATGAATTTAGAAAATGCCTTTTCAATATGGTGAAGAAAACACAAGGGCCCCGGTGACGGTCACAGCCGGGCCTACGGGCTGGGATGCCTGCGGCAGTTCCAGTGGAAAAAAAAAAAAAAAAAAAACACCAGAGAGCTTCCCGCGGCGACCCTGACTCTGGAAATAGCCAGGCAGGGAGGATGACAAATGCCTCTGGGGTTTCACAGCTTGGAGGAGTTGGAAGGTTTTGCTGGGACCAAGAAGGCCTGCTTAAACCAGGCAACGAAGTGTGATTAAGTGTGTCACAGGCAGAAACCTCTGCTCACCCTCTTATCCTCCCACAGCCTCACAGCTCCCCAGTGTCAATCAAGGCACCTAGAAACTTCCCCAGGAGAGGAGCACTGGGAAATCAGTGAGTGGCATGATTATAAGGTGACCTCTGGACGGTGACTTGGTGATTCAGAGTCCCACTAGCAGGCAGCAGCTGCCCTGGGACAAAACCAAAATGCCACCTAAATTCAGCCCCACCAGTGACCAGGAGCTTCAGGCTGTTCGCAAGTGTCAGCAACAAAGCAGCACAGCCACTGTGTGACCAAGGGCCCAGGTGATGGCTACTGCCCTGAGCTGCTCAGAGTGTCTCTGGAAGCAGCCTTTCCTGGCCCCGCCGTTCTGGCAACATCTGTGCTCACACGGGTGTGTGTAAGGTGCTTCCTTACAGTTTTTCCTATTACTCCATCCCAGTGAAGAATGTTGACTGGCTGCCAAAGACCATAGGAACATTCTCAACCAAGTTTAATAACAGGAAGGTCAGCCTTAACCCCGATGACTTCATGAGACTTCCTTACAAACATGCTTCCGGGTCCCAATATGGTCCTTTCTGCATTGAGTGTTGATTAGCACCTGCCAGGGGACTGGAAGTTGTCTCTGAGAGAGTCGCTCAGGACATCATGCAAAATGTCCCTGGGCCAGCTCAGAATCGCCTCCAGGTGGCAGGGAAGATGATGCCACTGATGGTCAAGTCTGCAGAAGCCTCCCCATACCCTGAGGCTCCAAGTGGAGTTGCTGGGGCCTGTGCCAGGTGCTGCCTCTGAGCTGTGGCCCTGGCCCTGCCGTCCACAGCACCAGGAGACAAAAGTGGGGAAGACAAGTGGAGGACGCAGATGGCAGGCTTGGGAATAGACTTCATTCAACATTTGATTGTCTTTGCCCCAGATGAGATTCCTGGAAATTCTGCTTAAAATCCTTTTGTGCTGTATTTTAAAAGCAGAAACACAAACCCAAATACAAACCTTAAACTCATTGCAACCGATTGTTCTTGGCAGATGTCTGTGTTTTTAATGGAGGGGCTCGAATTCTAAATTGGTTTGCAGAAGGCTTTATTTATAAATCAGTTTCAAAATGTGGATGTTTTGTTCCCCAAAAGGAATCAAATAGTTAGAGCTTAAAAAAATAAGGAACAAAAACTAAATAGCCTAAAATATTAATTGTATAGTCCGGCATGACCATAATATAAGTTGACTTTGAATTCAAGAAAAATGTGCTCAAATTAGCATCTAGCATATTTTCAGGACTTTTTGCTTTTCTCTGAATTCTTCAGCCTTTCCTCATCCTCTCTCCAGTACCTGTCCAGCCTCCTCAGCCTCCTCAAACTGAAACTGGACTTTTAAAAACTACTCAAAGAGAAATAGCTCTCCACGTCCAAACCATGTGATGTTTGGGTGCCCGTGATTGAAAGGACGCACTCAGGCCTCCTGTGTCTTGGAGCAGACCAGCCAGACCCCTGGCAGGGATTTCTAAGTCAGCATCTACTTGCCCGGATCTCCCCCCCCCCCCCCCCGGGGATTTGCAGATGGGAGCTGCCCCTCTCCTTGGAAGTGGTTTCCCTTTCCTGGTCCTTTTCCGTCTTTGCACTTTGGCCACAGCCTGATCTTGTCCCCCTCCAGCTGGGAGGGTGGGCTCAGAAGCTTTCTCTTTAAATTTCACTCAGCAAGAAAATACCTTAAAAGGTTCAGACACATTCATGCCTCCTTAGAACAATCCAATCCAGTTTGCAAAGTCCCCCCCCCCAAAACTAGAAGGGGCCTAAGGTTCATGTTAAAATCCATACGCTCTTCTGAGCAATAAAATAATATCTGAAAACTGGGTATTTTTCCTCTCAAGTAGAGAGGGTGTTGAACCTGAGGATGACCCTGGGAAGTGCCAGAGGGTGAGTTTGGGGTGCCTGGGGTGACCTGTCTTCAGCACTCACTGAAGTTGAGTCTCCGCCCCTCTCTCTGCCTCTTCCTCCTCCTCTGTAGGACGGGAGCAGTAATGCCCGCAGACCCTCTCAAGACAGTCGCAGGACGGGCATGTCCTCATCTTTGCTCATCATCCCTGCTCTTCACAATGTTACTGGAAATGATTTGAAGACAAATGGGAAATGTATTGATAATCAGTTAGTATGAAACCAACTAGAGGCAGAAAAAATAACTGCCACCCTCCAACATCTTAAGGATGACCTCATATCATCACCCCTACAAGCTTATTTTGACACACAGGGCAGCCTCAAGTCCAATCTCAGAGGATTCTTTAACTTCATCCACTATGAGAGAAGACCTCATACCTACCAGCCATTAATTAGAGCTCACTCCACGTCACAGGTACGTCGTGCTGCCCCAGAGCTGAAGGAAACTGGGGAGGAGCCAGCCCCAAAGTCTCCATTTCTAAAGACTGAGGCTCAGGGAGTGGGTACGGCTCCCCAAGGTCACAGAGCAGGTCAGCTTCTGGGGAAGGAGCTGGTCTAACAGGGAAATCCTGCGTCTGCGTCGAGGATGGATGTGGAGCCTCCCGACTGACGGGTTACAGGACAGGGGTGTCAGGGTCTCAGTCCGTCACCTGTCAGCAGCAGAATGACGCTCCCATCCTCTTCCTCCCTGACTTGTCTGATCCTCATTGTCACCTTCTGGGGACAGAGTGAATTTTCCCAGCACCCTGTAGCCTCTGCCTGGCTTTTAAGACTCCTCGGGTGTCTGGTTTGGAACATCTCCTGCTGTTCAACGACTGGGAATAAGTATGAGGATTCCAAGGGAGTTTCCATGGCAACAACAACCTCATGGAAGGTATCGGAACTTTTACCTGCTACTCATAGTCCTGCAGAAATTCAGAAAGCACAAGGCATGAAGATGAGGGCTAATTATCTGACCTGAGTCTGCTGCGGTGGGCAGAAGAAAGGCGAGCGCAGTGCAGTCTGGCAGACATCCCTCATCGGCACAGATCCAAATGACTTTCTGGAAGTGAATCATTGTCATATTATTATAATTTTATGCTGGAGATGGCGCCAGGTATCAAACAGAGGGTCATTTGCCTCGCACTACAGAAGGCTCAGCTTCATGCCTTTGAGGGTGTAAAGTTGTTTTCTGGGGCAGCCTTTTGGTCAACCTGGCAGAAATGATGACCACATTGATTATGACATCTCTCTGCCTGTGATGTCTGTGGACTAGCCTGTGATAATCGGTGATTAAACACTGATCATCAAAGTTGTATGTCCTGAGCCTTAGATGTCTGAGCACCGGGGCAGACTAGGCCAATGGACTTTACCTCAGGAGACTGAGAGCACTTCAGCTCACTGCTAGGATGAGGAGATACAGCTTCCAAATCAGCGTTAGAGTGACTTTGAAAAGCTACGTGACAAGACTCCCTATGATTCGAGTCTCTTCTGAAAAACACAACCCATGAAAACAAATCATCTTCTTTCAGATGTTGAGGGCCCATAGGCCGGTCATCTCCCATACTTGATACCAAGGTCAAATGCTATTCGGGCCGACAGCCTAGACCAAAAGACACACGCAGAAGTTCTGAGCTCGAGGACTCTGGCAGAGCAGCCTGGGGCAGGCCTGTCAGGGAGGGTAAGGAAATGGCCCTCCTACCAGGATTTCAAAGAGAATTACACACACAGTTCCAACCTGTAACTATTGTGGGAAGCCTTGCCTTTAATAAGTCTTAATTTAAAAAAAAATAATGACATGGAGGTCAAAGGAAATTGCATTTATTTAGAAAAAAAGAATCTCAGTTGGGTTACATTGACTCAGAGCAGCCCTGAATAGTGTCCCATAGGCAAACACAGGAGAGGGTTTTATTGGTGATTTCCATAAAAAGTTGCTTTTGCAGCCAGAGTTCATTGGCTGAGGTCACTGTCCAATAGTGACCTGTTCTGATTGTTGGTTAATTAGGTTACTCTAGGCTGAGAGATGGTGAAGGCCACTGGCTGCTGACTTCACCTGTTAGCTAAGTCTGTTCGGGCATCCGTGGTTGACCTTCAGCAGACACATATACAACCCTTCCAAATTCTCCCTCTCCACTTCAGAAAGCCTTTGCCTCAGTTACTTCATTTTCATTCACATAGGCAATCTCTTTATACTTTTTTTTTAGCTTGAAATGTTATATCAGAAATATTATTTATACAATCAATATTTGAGTGGTAAAACAGATTGTGATTTTGTTTATACATTCAGACTCCACTCTGAAAAAGACTTAACCGCATATTTATTGTAATAAGAATAAACTATGACACATTCAACATGAAAAAGAAGTAACCAGGTGTTCAGAACAGGGGTGGTGCCTTCTTTGAACTCTTCC
The DNA here is from genome assembly GCA_963574355.1 of Loris lydekkerianus. Classification (NCBI taxonomy): domain Eukaryota; kingdom Metazoa; phylum Chordata; class Mammalia; order Primates; family Lorisidae; genus Loris; species Loris lydekkerianus. The sequence continues at coordinate 23,158 of CAUYPK010049522.1, read as the reverse complement.
TTATGGAACCTTGATTCTTGTATGAGGATGTGACCTTCACTTTGGCCCCTAAATTATCTCCTAGGGCTTTCCACGACTATTTCCTCCAATAAGGCATTAGAATCCCTGAAGGCCTGGGCTATCACCGCTGTGTTCTTTATGTCCCTGTCACTCACTAATGGAGAGTGTGACCAACCCAGCGTTAATGCCTGCTGGAATTCTCTTGGCCTCACCTCCTCTAGGACTTGGGTTCCTTCCTGGCCCTCAGCAACCCTGTGATGACCTGTTCTCTGCAAACTGTGTTGTCTAGCCACCTGGGGTGGACATGTCCAGTGGGTGAAGCCTCAAACTTCAGCTCTGGGACCTGGGTTCCCCGGGGATGCAGCCCAGAAGTGAAGCGACATTAACCCCACATTGGGGACTTCCAACCACTGAAAGGATATCAGGGATGGGAGAAAAGTTCTTCACCACCCTACAGTGGACTATTCTGTGCATTGCTGGTCCATAGGACTCGTCTGGTGACATTCTACTGTCTGAGAGGGGCTAACTGTAAAGCAATGGCCAGGTAGCTTGGAGCTTGCAGCAAAGCAGGGCAAGACAGGGGCGGCACCTGTCACCCTTCTTCCCTTCAACTCCCTCTTCCTTAACTCTTATTGGCCCAGGATTTTAGCCTTCCGTGAAACCTTGGCACTCAGGCCTCACCTCAACTATTTTCTAAGGGATCTAGCTGAAACAAGGACCTACTCTTTTGGGAGCTGCAATCCTTGGGGTAAACAAGTCAACAAGAGAGGCCTGGTGTGTGCTCCTACAGTGATCACAGCAAGAGTGGACTGCAGAACTTTGCCTGAGTTAGCACAAGCTGGGATTTATTATAGCTGGCCCAGAGGGATGCTGATTTTAAATGGTGAAAGAGAAATTAAGAGACAAAAGAAGGTGTCAGGTTTCTAGTATTTTGACAACTGATTTTCAGCATCAAGTAATTGAATAAGGTAGTGAGGTGATGGATGGGGCTGAGGAAACCACACCAGGCTTCTGAATCACATGCTACAATCACATGTTCTGCGTGCCTCATTGTGGTCTGGGAGAAGATGCTCTGGGGCTATTCCCACCCCCATAAATAGGACTTATAGGCAAATGTTCTACTTCAGAGGTTATTTGGAAAGCTCCTTCTCCCATTGCCTCCATCATACAGACAAGAACACTGGATGACATATATTCATCCAGCCCTGTGGTCCCTGTGGACCACTCACACTACATGGAGCTGTCTTTGTGGCTGCAATCCCCTGTAGACAGAGAAGCCAGGGAAGCAGGGTTTCTTCCTGGGTGGATTTGGGACCCCAGTCATCCTTAGTCCATGGTGACCAGGAAAACTTGGATCACGAGGGCATTTCTCTGCAGGAACAGGGCAGCCAGGCCCTCATGGCTGCAACTAGACAAGCCAGCTTCTCATCCTGACGTGACATGTTGATGCCTCTGGAGCCTTCTCCCATCAGCACCAGTAACTACAGAAGTTTGCCTCTAAGGAAGCTTTGGTGGGAGTGGAGGGACGGGGAGCTTTAGTAGTTCCTCCACTGACAACAAAGCTCTGGTGGGTAGTGTAAGCCTGGAAGTCATTGTAGATCCTGCCCAGTAGTACCCTCTGGTGATGCTAGCTCTCAAAGAGACCTGCTCTGCCATGGTGGAGGCGGGTCAGCCCTCAGAAGCAATTCTTGTTTTACCAATTAGTGTAACTGTGCAGACCCAGCAAATCAGGAGGTAGAAATGTCTCTGCTCTAAGGTCTTAACCTTTGAGGTTGACGTTAAATTGGAAGAAACTGCTCATGTTAGAAATAATTACTGCTGATAATGAATACAATTAAGCATAAAAGAATCTTTATAACTCTGGTACCATTTGTGCACTTAGAAATCGGCTCGTATTTTTCCCTTCACAGATGTTACAATAATGGTGTCAACACTTTTATTTCTTTGTCCATAAGCTGAAAATTATGGCTGTTTCATAAATTGCTAACGTGCTCAGAAGACGGAGGCCCAGCTGCACAGCACATGAGTGCAGACTTATGCCCGAGCCTCATGTTTCACCATGACCTCAGTTTCCTGTGCTGAATGGGAACCGATGCAAGTAAGTACTTGTAAAACTGTTTCTGAAGAGTGAAGTTATGAAGAGGTGCTGTGAGTCAAACATCTGCTCCATCCATTACACTCAAATAGGAGCCGGGAACGTACGGTAGGGGCAGGACACATCAATAAATTAAAATTTCCTGCGAGCATTCTTGCCCAGTGTATGCCAATTTGAACAATGAAAAAAAAAAAAAAAAAAAAAAAAAAAAAAAGATTCTTTTTTTCCTTCTTCTACCAGAGCTGGTTTGGGCAACAATAATTAGAGTCTGATTTTCTTCATGTAGCTGTTGGCTTTCTTTGTCAAAATATAAGCAATGCTCAATGGTTGATTTGGCAGTAAAGCTGTCACTCAATACAGTGAGGGTCTTCGTCCCTTTAAAAAAAGCCATATTCATTTCATATTCTTCACCAAAATACTGGAAAGACGAATGAAAATAAATAGTTATTACAGTTAAGTGTACAGGTTACCAATGGCATAAATACTCAAATATTTGTTATGTCTGGAATTCGATACTGTTAATTATGTTTGATTATGTCACCATAACTGGAACATGCATTTTCTCAAAGCTGATGTATGCATGAATTAATGAAAGAAACATACCTAGAAATGTAATAGAGTTTTAATGTTTTAGGTGGGTTATTTTTGGTCGATGCTCTAAAAAAGCACTTTTCAGGGTTTTCATGCGCGTGCATTGCTATGGCCCCTCTAGAGTCCGTAGGTCCATGTGGCAAGACCAGAGAGCCAGGAAATTGAAAATAGAATGTTCAGTAATCCTCCCAGCCTTTCTCCTGTCCAGGCCTTCTCCCCTTCACATCATATATCAGAGACAGTCCCTGTTGTTTATAACTCCACATCATTCCTGGTACCCAGGCCAGGTTTCCAAGTGTGCAGACTTTGGCCCAGCAACAAGAACCACGTGCAAGGCTGTGTGTGTGGCCAAGAGCAGACAGTACATTCAGATTGTGTCCTGTGGGATCATGGTAAGCTCCTTCTGAGATGGTCAAAGTGACCAGCCAGTCCTTGTTAGCATGTGCGGGAGCATACAGGGCACACCCGTCTCACCCTGGGACACATTCAGGGTGCCCTTATTCTCAGGCACCCATCACCTTCAAACCACAGTGCTTGGAAAAGTAGCGATGCATACCACTTAGGTCAAAAACTCTAGGTGTTTGTCTACACCGTAGTGGGGAAATTGTATCTCCCCATCTCAGTTTTTCTTAAGTATAAAATGAGTTGTATAATGACTAAATTCAATCTTTGCATTGTCTCCTAAAAATGCTAATACTAATCTGAGATGATAAATTGAAAAGCTTATTTACATTATGCAAAATTATTCAAAACATATGGTAAAGTCAATTTAGAGGCTACACTTTTTTTTTTTTTTTTCTATTCCTGAGAACAAGTGCTGTTACAGAAAAGGCAAAAGAGTAGATTTTAATCTGTTTTCCATTTGAAATGGCCATAGGCAACCTCCTTCCAATTCCCTGTGCCCTGTGACTGTGGTCCTGGGAGCTGGCTCTGTGAATGAGAGGCTGTTTGTTTGCATTTCCACCAGTCTGTGCATGAAGCCACTGCTTAACTCCTTGTTAAGCAAAGTGAGTGCTCAATAAATAGCTGGCCACAAGGTCGTTCTTTTTAACCATCACCCTCAAGTGAGGTTTGCTCATTCAGGCAAACTTGAGTTTGAATTTCAGCTCTGACATTTACCATCTGCACCACCCAGCCAAGCAAAGTATAACATCCCCAGGCCTCATAGTCTTCATCCCTAAAACAAGGGTAACTGTGCCCAGAGAGCTGTTGGGAAGATGAATGAATCAATGCAGAGTTATAAAGACAGTGCCTGGAACACAGGGTGCAATTTTAGCAGTACCTATTATTATTAATGTTATAATATTTTGATCATGAGATAATAAAAATTGTCTTGCCAGTTTTTCACTTTCTCCTTTATCCAACTGCCTTGATGTAATTATACTTAAACCCATTTGTCACAAGTAAAGACAAATATGAAGCTTAACATATTAGGGCTGTGTAGTATTCTGATTTTGTCTGAGTCCTTGCTATGTGTTATTACTAATTATTCCAAAGTAGTTAGTAATGGTTATACACAGTATCCTATTCAAACAGTAGTTTTTGTTGGAGACATAAATCTACAAATGCCACACTTCATAAGAAAAATTGGGTAAGTGCTTATAAATTACTAAGTGAGAAGAAGAGGTACAATGAAGCTGAATTGGAGCTATTTTCCTCCCAAGTTATGAAGGTCCAGAAAAGGGCTATACAAGTGTTAGCCAGAGATGCACAAGCAGTGACTAGATGATTCCTGAATGATCACACAGAATCACAGCCTTTTCTGACATTCAGTAGAGTTCCATACACACCTCAAAAAAGTCACACACAAAAAATCTGAGTCTCTTCGCCCCCACCGAATTGTAAGCTCTTAAAAGGGCAGTGTGAATGGATAGGGTGTGCTCCCACTTAATGGACACGATGTTAGGGTGTATGGCACACCTCTTGGGGGTAGGACACAATTGTAAGAGGGACTTTACCTAACGAATGCGAACATTGTAACCTAATTCTTTGTACCTTCTATTAACCTGAAATAATTAAAAAAAAAAAACAAAAAACAATATTATAGTTGAAATCTTTAACTTAAATTATGGATTCTTTCCATTTTCCTTTCAGTTTTTGTTTTTCTTTACATATTTGAAGCTCTGTTATTAAGTGCATGCACATTAATAACATTAATGACATATTAGTGACTTATAAGAAGTTATCACTTTATTGTTATCTAATGCTTATGTTCATCTCTGGCAATATTTCTTTATGAAAGCTTACTTTGATATTAATGTGGCCACTCCATTTTTTTAATAAATTAGATTTCTCAGTGATTTTTTAAAATATTCTTTTACTTTAAACAATAAATCTCTTATTTAAAATGGGTTTCTTGTAAATAGAATATTATTAGGTCTCATTTTTTGTCCAAAGATCTCTACCTTTTAATTGAGGCGTATAAGCCATTTATATTTAATGTAATTACTGATATGGTTGGGTTTCAATATATCATGTTGTAATTTGTTTTCTACTTGTCCCACTTATTCTTTGATTTTTCTTCATATCCTGTCTTCTTTGTATTGATTATTTCTATAATTTCATTACACAATTAGCTTATGAGTCACACCACATTTGTGCTATTTACTAGTTGCTTTAGGATTTGTGGTATATACTTTTAACTTATTCAAGTCACCTTCAAATACTACTCTACTATTTTAAATATGGCATACTAACCTTATAACACTCAACTTCCATCTTCTATGTCTCATCCTTTTTGCTATTGTTGTCATATATTCTATGCTATATGTTACAAACCAACAATGTATTTTTACTATGTTTGCTCTAAAAACCCAAATATCCTTTAAATGAATTAAAATTAAAAATATTTTATATTTATCATAATTTTTAAGATTTCTGAAGCTCTACATTCCTTTGTCTAGAACCAAGTTTTGAATTATTATCACACTACTTCTATCTGAAGAACGTTAAAATGTTTTTTTGTTATGCAGTTTTTACAATGAATTTCCTTAGCTCTTGTATATATACAAAAACATTTTTGTTTTCCTTTCCTTTTGAAAGTTTTTTTTTTCTGGCTATAATATTCTGACTCAGCAAGATTGTTTCTACTCAGTAGATTAATTGCTCCATTATTTTCTGCCTTTATTTATTTATTTGAAACAGAGTCATAATATGTCACCCTTGGTAGAATGCCCTAGCATCACAGCTCACAGCAACCTCAAACTCCTGGGCTTAAGCGATTCTCTTGCCTCAGCCTCCGAAGTAGCTGGGACTACAGGTGCCCTCCACAAAGCCTGGCTATTTTTTTTTGCAGTTGTCATTGTTGTTTAGTTGGTCTGGGCCAGGTTCAAACCTGCCAGCCTCGGTGTATGTGGCTGGCGCCATAACCACTGTGCTACAGGTGCCAAGTGATTACTGTGCCAGCCACATACACTGAAGCTGGCAGGTTTAAACCTGGCCCGGGCCAGGGGAACAATGACAACTGTACCAACAACAAAAAAAATTTTCTGACTTTCAAACTGTCTGACAGTAAGTCTTCTACAACTCTCATCTTTGCTTCTCTCTATATAATGTTTCCTTTATTTGATTATCTTTGAAATTTCTCTTTGAATTTTTAGTGGGTGTGTGTGTTTGTGTGTTTATCTATTTGTGTGTGCCTTTGATTTACCTTCCTCAGAATCCTTGAGGCCTCTTGGTTATGTTGCTTGTGTCTTTCATTGATCTTTGAAATACTTAGTCATTATCTCTTCACACGTATATTCTGCCCCTTTCCCTCTTTCTTCCTTCTGGAACTGTATTTGCAAGTATAGGAAACTATTTGGTATTATCTCACATCTCTTGGGTGTTCTGTTTCCCCCATTTTCACTATTTTTGTTTTTCATTTTGGACTATTTCTATTTATTTAGCTTCAAACTTACTATTTTTCCTTGCTTTGTCTAGTCTACTGATATGTTAATCAAAGGAATTCTTTATCTCTGGTATTATGTTTTCTATTGCTAGCACGTCCATTTGATTCCATTTTATAGTCTCCATCACCTGTCGGAGCTTCCTCCATTTGCTCATGCAAATTACCTACTTTTCTACTAGATTCATTAGCATACTGATAACAGTTATTCTGAAGCCTCATCTGTTAGTTCAAACATTTGGATCATCTCTGGGTCTGTTTCTGTTGACTACCTTACTCTTGAAGGTTTTTTATTAGTGTGTGTGTATGTGTGTGTCTGTTTAATAATGTTTTATTGAATGGCAGACATTAAGTACAGGAGAATAGTGAATACTGAGTTGAAGAGTGTTTCTACTCAAAATGAGTATGATTCTCTGTCAGGCCATTATTGTGGGATGTTGGGTGAACCTAGTCATTAGCTGAGTTGCATTTGGTTTTATTGTTTCTATAGTCATATTTAGTGCACCACAGATTAAAAACTCCTCCAGTAACAGGCTGCAGCTCTCTTGCCTAGGCCGCCTTAGAGTTTTTCAATGTCCCTGCTCCATCTTTAGCTTTCAACAGTCCCTGAACAAGTGTGTACAGTAGCAGTTTCTCTCTGTGATCTGTGCCCTCCAAGGGTAGACTGCTGTTGCTTGTATTTGGTGCAAGGCTTAGGGAGGATAAGGAGACCATTCTCAGGTCTCATAGCCTGGCCATGGATTCAGGCCTCTGTGTCTGAGCCTTGAGTGGGGCCTCATTAGTATTCTTGCCCCTCTGTTGTGCTGTCAGACTCTGCTGTCTTAGTATGAGAATGTCTTTAATGGGGGCAAGTTTCCTACCTGTCTCCCTGGGGTGGCCTTCAAAAGTTCCTGTGTGGAACAGGAAATATTTTCTGCTGCTTCCTTGTGAAGAGATGTGTTTTTTTTCTGCCTCTTCTGTGGAAGCAGGGGACAGATCTTTGTCAGTGTCATGGAGTGAGGGTGGAGGTTTCCTTTCTCTCCAGCAATGGCTTAAGTCTTTTCCTTAATGTAAGAGAACGTTCTGGGAAGTGGAGTTTTGTGCATAGTCACAGATGAGAGGGAACCCCATAGGTGCTCCCCTGCCACCAGTCTTCCTTGTACACACCTAGTAGTGTCCTGTGGAACAGAGGGAGGGAGGGAGTACAGACTCCTTTGTATCTGGGCACCTGGGAATTTAAAATTCTCGTCTCCCATACTTGGCCATTAAGGGTTTGTTAAAACTTCCCTTTTTTCTTCTTACTTGGTGTCTACCTCTTTTCCCCGTGTTCTGCCAAAAGTGAAACCGTTAGTCTGTCTTCTGTCTCCTAGGAGAGGCTGTCATCATTCAGAATTCAATTTAACTAGTTGCCTTATAACCTCAGCTCAAGTAAATGTAAGATTTGTAGATTATCCAGTATTTTTCCTCATTGTTAGGGTGGGAGCGATGCATTGAGGCATTCTCTATCCTGAATGGAAGGGAAACTCACAGACAGAGAAAATTGAGAGAAAGACTGCAGAAGCTTTCCCTTAAGTCTGAAGGGAAGGCATGACTTGGTTGGGAGCCTTGGAGCTGTGTGTCCAGCCGACTATTTCTGCCTCATCTTTCCTGTGATTCTCCAAACTCAACCCCTTCTTTGGCCTTGCCTTTACTATGCCTTCCCTCTCAGGATCTTTCCAGAAATTAGAAAGGTTGAGCAGAAATCACAAACAAACATCAATAAAGAGTGATTTTTTTTTTTCAATTGATTTTTCCACATTTTCAATTTCCATAGTACAAATTCTTCATAATTATCTTTTTTTTTTTTTTTTTTAATGGTACTTCCTTTGTCATCTACTTCAATGGAAAAAATATTTGACTTGGCTTTGGGCAGAAGAGAGAATTGTCATAAAACTTACTCTATTCATACTCTAAAAGAAGTGCTAGGTTTGCTTGACACACACATGGCCCTTGTCAACAATGATATTATCCCAGAAAAGAGATGCAGTAGAGCATTACACAACAGTTGTGGGATCGTTATTTGCAAATAATCCATGTTCCATCTCTGGAAGACATGATTAGGCTCAGAGGAACTTTGGACTGCCCTTACCATTTGTGTAAATTTTGTGCTTTCTACCTGTTACATTGTTTCCCACCAGTAAGGCAGAAAATGCACCATGATAGAAATTCAAATCAGAACTTTAGCGAGCACGTCCGCAGGAATTTGGCTTCCCTTCAAGACTGTTGAAATGGTCCTACTGGGTAGTGAAATTATCATTAGTTTTGTTGTTTAGCAAATCAAGTTGGTTTTCTAGCAGTAAGATGCTTATTGGAAATTTGAGAGAAGTTGGGGATGAGTTAATGTGTATAAGTGAAAATTGGAACATATATATATATGTGCACCTCATATATAACAGTAACCGTATTTCAACATTTTCATGGTGAACTATTATTGAAGGTGTTTGATGCCGACATGCTCATGAGAATGATGCCATGGACAGCGCCCAGCAGTCCGGAGTCGGGGCAGTGGAGGGTGCACGACCCCACGGGGCACTGACATGGGCAGCACCTCTGTCCTCCGGGCCCCCCAGAGGCTGAAGGGCGTCTTCTGCTCTTCACCTCCTTCCTCAGCAGCTACAACGAGGCCATCCCTGCCAGCTCCCCTTTCTCTCACTCACTTCCAAGGTCCGCCTCCTCCTGCCCATGGTGTAGGCGCTGCTGTTTCTCTCCTGGACCGTGGCAGTGGCCTTCAGACTGCTCTATCTTCCTGACATCTCCTATGCCTCCAAATCTATCCCCACTGGCTGCCAGAGTGACCTTTCACAACTGCAAAGCTGATCACGTTACCCTGTTGCCAAATTCTTTGGTATTTCCCCGTTGATTACAAGACAGAGTCCAAATTCTTTCTTCTGGCTTGAATGCACCCTGTGACCTCCCCTCCCCCCCACACACACATTCCCAGCCCTTCCCTGGCAGTGACCTCCAGCCCCACCTCCTACTCCTGGCTAAGGCTGAGCATAGGAAACCCCTGGCTTTGGTCCTGCTGCCCTGGGCTGCTCTGGGGCCTTAATTCTGCCTGGCGAATTCTTGCCTGCAGGGAGCACCCCAAGCCTCCCTCCCTCTGAGAAACCCTCCCTGTTTCTCCTCTTTCTCTCTCTTGTTCTAGCCTCCGAATTCTCTTCTGTGAGCCTGAAGTAAGCAGCAAATATTCTCCCTCAGTGCCTCCCAACCAGCGATTGCATTTCTAGGTTTGAGGTCCACCATGTTCTCCCTGTATGTGCAGCCCCTTTGGTGGGGCTGGCGGGGGGTGTTGGGTGCAGAGTCTGTATCTCACTGTTTGCATTTCATATCTGTACCTTGTCATAATACTTCATGCACACACAAGTCACCAAGTGTCTGTTAAATGACCACAGGTGGCCTGAGGAATGCGTGTGTCTGAGACCTTTTGAGTAACAAAGGGTAGAGAAGGGAAGCTCTGGCAAGTCTTCGAGGAGCTGGGAAGTGGCCGGGGCTCAGATCAACCAGCAGAGCCTTCTCCTGCATTTGAGGGAGTGGATGCTGGTGAACCACGGCGGTGCAGAGCACTCTCCTGCTGCCCTGAGCACACTCTGACCTCGCATGCCCCAACACCTTCCTTGATGGAATTTCTCTGGGTCATCTCGGTCTTACCAGGACCTTAAGCTGTGCCTGGCCCTCTCAGGCATCTCACTCTCCTCCCTCCAGACCCCAGTAGTGCCCCAGAATCGTTTCCAGCACATCCTGGATAATTCGGCGTGCATTGGCCACCAAGGCACCTTAACTAAGAGTGTCCCCAACCTGAATTTCTTTTCTCTTCCTCTCTCCTCCCTCGTCCCTGACAGTTTCCCCTGGCTTTCCCTCTGGGTTGACACCATTCCCGATAACTGTCAGAAACCTTTGTCTTTTCTTTGAGCTCTTCTCTTTGGTGCCCACATCCTTCCCCCGTGAAGCGTCTCCGGCCTGCCCCTTCCTGCCTGGACGGCTGTGCTGGCTGCCCAGCAGGCCCTCTCACCCCTGCCGTCCCCCTTCATGGGCCATCTTCCTCCCTGCCCTCAGCACTACCACGGGACAAAGGTCCAGACTCCCTGCCCAGGTGGCCTCATTGCTCTGTCCTCTCCTCCTCTGCACAGCGGATGCTGAGCGGCAGCCTTGGCAGACACTTTCTTTCCCTGAGAACAGTGGAAGCTGCCTGCCAAGACCCTCCCTTTGCACTCGCCGGGCAGTGTTCCTGCTGCTGGAGCACTTTATTTTCGTTTCTCTGCCTTGAAAACCCTGACTGGGTATTTAATATCCTGTCAGAATATCACCTGTCCCCGACTTCCTCTCAAAGTCCCCACAGTCAGAGCTTCCCTTCCGCAGGTGCCAGGTAGCATGAGCGTGTTCCTTTGCTGAGACAGGATCTCACCGGATCTCCATGTCTCTCACTGGCCTGGGAGGTGCCTGGAGACGGGGGCTGGCCTGCACCCCCGGGAGCCTTGGTGCATCGCACAAGGCCTGGGAATCCCGCACAGGTAGTCAAATATCTGGGCTCAAGTATGAACTGGAAAGATCAAAGACTCCTGGGCTGGCAGTTGCAGGGAGCAAGAGGGGCTTTGGAAAGTACAAGAACAGATGAGGCAGAACTTGCTGTTTATTTTTTATATTAAAACCTTGGGAAAGGGGTAGAAAGGAAAACGTGGGCCCAAAATATTTACCTTTTTCCAGTATTCCTCTTCCTGGGAAAGGAGCCATGATATATTTAGAGAGTTTCTTGGTAGAGTTTATGATTCTAGGACAAATCATGAAGGTTTGTGTATTGCATGCATTTTTTTTTTTCCTGGCACACGGCTTAGTAATTACACTCTGCAGGTTCTCAAGCTTTCTTGTGGTTCCAAGATTCTGTGAAATAGTCTCATGTAAGTCTTTGAAATAGGGAAGGAACAGACAAGATGTTGATTTTCAAGGTGCAAAGGAATCCTTACAAATGCACCCTGTGTACGTTAGTCCCTGTACCTCTGACAACAAACCCGTCCCTGGCTGATAAACGGCATTACAGCACCAGAATGAGGAGGACGAGGAATGCAAAGCCAAAATCAAAGTCGACAGCAAAAGAAATGTCTGAAAAGAATGACATTGCACTCATCATTCCTCTTTCCTCTCAGGCTTTATGGTACCTTGGAAGAAACAAAAGCTTTACAGACAACAGGCTGGCTGGGCAGCGGGGCCTGACTCCCTCCTCAACTCCCTTCCCCTGCTCAGGAGTCTTGCTTTTCTTTCTCTTGTTTTTCTTCAACACACAAAGCACTGAAAGGTGCTGCACTGAGACTTCCTCTGGCTTCTCTCCTCCCTCCTCACAAAGGCAATTTGCTGTGCGGGTGAGTTAGGTCTCCCTCCCTCTCTTCCTCCCTCTCTCTGGTAGGATGTCTCTGACTTGGTCTGGCTCCAGCCGTCCTCTCCTAGAAGCAAAAAGAAAGTGAGGGGGCCAGTCTGGGAAGACAATCTCGATGTTACTCAGAAGGCGACATTTTGTTCCAGCAGCTCTGTGGGCCCGTGATCGTGCAAAGCTTCCATGGCTCCCCACACTTGGAGGATCAAATTTATGGTTTTCTGCTGGCTTTTCTTCCTGGCAGACCCAGCCAACTGGGCAGAAGTTTAGAATTTTGGAGTGCTTTGGAATTAACTCAGGGAACAGCCTATCTAATTTGCTGATTTACTCGACTTGACCCAAATGAATTTCTATGTAAACAAAATTCATGAAAAAATTCTTTGAATAATTCTATTAAATAAAATGCCAGGTTTTTATTTCCCATTTTATGACATTTTCTGAACACTGCATGTTCATATTGAAACATTTTGTTTTCAGGCTCTGGAGAAAGTACTGATGGTTGAACCTCAAAAGAATTGAGGGGTTAGTTCATAAACGTATAAAAAGCCAGCGGCATTTATCCAAAGTTTGTTTAACTATCCTAATCTCATGGGCCTGTAAAAATTCAACTGAAAATCATTGGGAAGAGCTTCTCCCACAAGATTCCTTGGCACTTTCTGCTTCCGCTTGGATCAGAAATACCGTGAGAGTATCTTTTTTTTTTTAGCTTGCAACATTTCAACACTCTTATTTCCATTTGCAGATGGAGAAGAGCAAAGGCAAAGAAAACGAAATGGGAGAAAAACATGGTTGAACTTTCCTTAACCTAGAAGTTATTGCAGCTTTTACATGAAATTTCAAGCCAGAACTTCCCTGGCTGAGGTCAACTCCTTCTGCCTAGGAAACCTACCAGGGACCAAGTCTTCACCACTGAAGTTCTAGTGGACAGTGGTCACTTCAAATGATGTCCAGAAAATCTGACATTGGGTCTCAAGCTCTGGCCTCAGAACCCCATTAATTAACCTGACCTTCATGGGTGTCACAGGAAAGAAATTAAATAATTTATCTAACTACACCAGTGCTCTGCTGTTCATAGAAGGGAGTATTTCATCTTGGTCCTGTGGAAGGAGATGTGTGGGTAGATTGATTACAAAAATAGCCACAATTCTCAATTCTCTACAGTTGGAAAGTAGATCAGTGGCTGCCGTGGACTGAGGTGGGTACGTCGGGGAGAATGGAAGGGGAATGGGAAGTGATTGCTAATGGGTATGGAGTTTCTTTCTGGGGTTAAGAAAATATTCGAAAATTGTTTGTGGTGATGGTTACACAATTCTGTGAATATACCCCAAACCATTAAATTATACCCTTTAAATAAGTGAATTGTATGGTATGTGAATTATATCCCAATTAAGCTATTATACTGAAATAAAGAAAGCAACCTCAATCTTTCGGTCCTCTCTGCATGCACATCGTGTGATGTGACTTTTAAGTCCTTCCCATCCGCTTCCTCAGCTGCTGACTCTGGGCTTGCAGATGGCCTCTGCTGGCCCATAGGATATGTGGAAGTGAGAGTGTGCCTGTTCTGAGCCATAGTTCTCGAGAGGTAGTGCATGCCTCCGCCAGGACTGTCACTCTGCTATCTTAGTAGACACGCTGGCCAGGGCCAGCCTGCTGAAGGTTGAGAGGCCTGTGTGGCTCAGCTGAGTCTTCTCAGCCACAGCCATCTTCACCTGCTATTAGCTGCCTTCAGATACAAGAGCAAGCTCAGCTGAGATCTGCCCAGCCCAGCCCAGGGCAGCCGAACTGCTCATCCACACCCCAGACTCAAGAGAGACAAACCAGGGCTGCTACCTTATGCTAAGTGCTGGGCTTATTTGTGCTGTGGCCATGGCTGACTGACACACTCAGCCATCTGCTGAGGTTCAAGAAGTGCAGGAGGGGGGCACACACACATCACATTGGTTGCCACAAAGCCCATTTTGCTTGGATTTTCAGGCCAGAACTTTTCAGTTCTTTCATTTTTCCTGCTAAACCTTCTTTCTTCCCTGAAGTAGTAGTGAAACTTATCCTTGGTTAGGTGAGAGCAGGGGTCATCACGTTTGACCTCAGGTGGCCTGAGCATTCCATTAACATTTCCCAACCTTCCTGAAAGTGGTACGTGAGCTCTAGACAAAGTGCTGCAGATCTCCTTCCTGAACACCAAATATAGTCCCCTTTGTACACGGTGTGACAGTTAAGTCGGAGAACTTGTCACCATGTGCTTCCACTGGCAACACTGTACAAATAACTCAGTGAGGTCTCTCAGCCTTGGTTGGCCAGTGTCTTCCGGCTATGTTCAGGTCCATGAGTGGTGCTGTCTCACTGAGTGATTGTCATTATTATTGTTGGATGTTTTTTTTTTTGTGCCAAACAAGGACATTTCTGACTGTTGTTCCAGAAAAAGAGTTCCAACATTGCTTTGAAGGATGGACCAGGCATTGCATCGGTGCATAGTTCCCCAAGAGAACAAGGTTGCGAACTCCCCCAACTTTTCAGGTGACCATAGTGAATTCAGCAACGAGGCATGTAGTACTTTTTCTAGGATGAGTTCATGAATTTAATTGTGAGACCTGGTACCTATGAAATTGTCCTACATCAGCCCAAAGGCAGCTTCTATAGGTGGTCTGGCTACTGAGCATCGGAAGTGTGGCTGGTATGACTGAGGTGCCAATTTTGATTTTATTTATTATTAACTAATTTGAATTTAAGTTTGAAGAGCCACATGTAACCAATGGGTTACAGAAGGGCCAGCACAGCTGTGCACAATGTACAAATGCACAGGCTTACCATTATAACAAAAATCAGAGAGCCACCTTTCAGACAAACACCAGGCTGTGATTTACTCAAGCCTGACTTCCATACCCCCAACTTACCAAATTTATTTTCTCTATAAGATATAAGCTTCCTTCTTTTCAGTGGGAACCAGCATCCCCATGTTCAACAAACATACGACATACATCTTTGCTCAGCGCCTGCTGTGTGCAAGGTACCCTGCTTGGCAAACAGAGTGAAAACAAAACAGTTACACAGTCTTTTTGAGCTCAGCTGTTCACTACTTAAAAACTGCAAGCATAGCTTTGATAAAATTTTGGAATAAAATTATTAAAATTAGAAAACCATAAACTTACAATGATAAGTGAATCGTGCTCATTTAGAGAAGGCTCTTCTTAATACTATAGGTTGGCAACTTTGATATCTATTGTCATTGAAGATGATGTAATTGTGGCTTAATAAGAAAAATTATTAAAGGATTTATAAGCTTTCATTTGTAAAACCCAGGGAGAAAAGGTCAATAAGGATTTCCCCCCTTCTACAAATCTCTAAAGTATTTGAATTTAAAATGAATCTCATTTTACAAGGAAAAATATAAAATCAGAAAGACAGAAGCCAGCTCTCCCCTGGAAAGGGGGGGGGACCGGGAAATCTTAATTTATGTTGACTTCATTATTCTCTAGATTAAAAGCAGCTCAACATAAAATGAAGACTTTGAGTTCCAACTTTTAAGGAATTCACATATTTGCATCAATTTTTAAAAGGTTTTATAACTAATGAACTTGGATTTCTTTTGGCATGGCATAAAATCCATTTGTACAGTTTTTAATTAAGAATGCAGCCTATGCAATTAAAATTAAGGGTAGGGACTTCATCTGATGTCCTAGGAGAACCCCAGTCGAAAAAATTATGGTAATGCTGTGTGTCCTAAAACCTTCTCTGAGTGCCACAAACACGTGGTGAGGAATTACCCCGGCTGCACAGTGAGGATTTATTTAAAGTTGATAATTAGGGACATTCAATTTTGGTGTGTTTGGGTCTTGTTTACCACTAATCTCCTGGTACTTGCTGGGGGCCTGGAAGCCAGAAGTAGGATCATTTAAAATTGAGTTCAGAAAGTAGTGACTGGGTCAAACTCACGATCCGTAATGCAAATACTACAGTTTCTACAGAGGCAGGGGAATGCCTAATGTGGATTTTAATATTTAAAGTTACCACTGCCATTATTGAGAATATTAAGATGCTTTCATGTTGAACTGATTAAAATTACATTTGGAATAATGAATGACATAAAATGTACAAATACCCACCCCACCCCCACTCTTATTTTTCTTTTTTGAAAGTATGGAAAGTATAAACAACAGTAATGGAAAAATCACTCAATACATTCTCCAGGGATACTGGGAGCTGGGGTCAGAGATGAGGGCCAGCACTTCCCGGGAGGGGTCTGCTCCAAGCCTGTGACTCACCCACCCCCCCCACCACCCCCCTCCACACACACAAGGAGCCTCCTGCCCTCAGTAAAACTGCAGGGAAGTTGAAGGCCCTGTGACTCAGTATGCACTCTCTTCCTTGCTGGAAGCCTGATGAAGACGCCTGTTAAAATTGGTCTTTGTATCTGGCAGGGGAAGACCCCCAGGTTGAGTGATGTGGGGCCCATTTCATTTCTTTAAGCATTTAATACGGCCAAGTTCCAAGCTCCTTACCTGTGCTGTTCCCCTTGCCAAAGAGGCTTCAGGTCCTTATCGAAACCATCTTAGTTTTATTATCCCAGGGTAAAGGTCACACACAAAGGGATATTTCTGGCTTTTGTACTCAAAGTGTGGCTATGCCATTCTCTCCAGCTAGCCCCCACTGTGGGGGTCTTAGCCAAGACCCAAGCCTGGGTGAGGAGCCCCATGCCTTGTGCTGGCAGCTCAGCAGCCTTCCTGGAGCACCACACACACAGTGCCCACCCTGCCCCTGGAGCCCTGGCAAGCAACGAGAAGAGCCTGGGAGTCCTCGCCTGCCCCCCGCTTCACCCCTCCGCAGTAGGACAGCTTACGTTCCCCTAGGACCAAGGACTAGGCAAGCTTGAGTGGCCCTGGCTAAGAGGTAAACATGTTGTCACTGCCTCGCCCCCAAGACCCCTATTAAGCTCTCCTTTCCCATCAGAATGACCTTTTCTGGAAAAGAAAATTAATAAACTTTATTTTTTAGTGCAGGTTTAGATTTACAGATAAAAGCTTAGGAAGTAAGCAGTCCCCACTGCCCCAGCTCCCTGCACACCCAGGCGCTGTGATGAACACCTTGCATTTCCGGACCGGAGATGTTTACTACAAACGGTGAAGCAGCATCTGTGCGTTGTTATTAACCGACGTCCAGGGTCTAGTGTCCACTCTTTGTGTGGCACATTCTGTGAATTGTGACAAATGCGTGCTGTGTGTACTCCCTAGGACAGTCCCGTACAGAGAAGCTTCTCTGCCTTGATACTCTGCTGTTTCCACCTACTCGTCCCTGCCTCCCCCTGAATCCAGTGGTGGCTCTTTGCATTCCCCTGTGCTCGCTCTCCGGCACCGCCCCACCCCCCACCCGCCACCACACACGCGCCTGTTAGTTTGCTCCACCCGTCCCTCACATCAGTCACTGAATAGGCCCTAGCGCCTGAGCCAGAGCACGATGGAACGCTCTGCCCCACCTCTGCCTACCCAAGTGGCTCCATCAACCCCACGTCCTTACAGCTGGTGAAGTGTCCTGGGGGTGGCATTGGCGCCACACTCGGGCACACCTGGGCTCCACCACCCTCCAGCCACCTGACCTTAGAGGAATTCACTCCCACCCACTACAGTATACAGGACCAACTGCACATTGGGGAAATATTTGCAACAAAAGTAGCAAATATACCCTAATCATAGGGATGGTTTGTATACGCTTACTCATTTAGTGAGGGTCTGCTGAGTGCCTACTAAGGTGTCAGCTGTTAACACTCCACTTGTAAGATGTTAATATTGAACTTCTTGCCTCAGAACTTCTACTTCTCTGTAAACACATAGAAATGAAAATAAATATATATTTTATTTGTATAAATGTATGTTTTATACAGAGTGTCCATAAACTTTGTGTCCACATGAACTTTATGGACACCCTGTGTGTATACACACACATGTATATGCACACAAATATATATATATATATATAATATATATATACTCACATAAAAAAAATATAAAAGTCATGCCAATGTAAACTCCTGTGCAGAGAGAATGGAACTCGAATGCTACCTGATGTTCCCTGACCAGGACTGATTTCTGTTGCTAAAATATTTGTCAATCTGACATGCAAGTAGTGTTTTATTTGGGTTCACATTTATTTGATGATGAACGATTTCTTGTGATTGTTGCCCATTGGTGTTTTACCATGAATTACATCGCGTACACAACGCCGTCTATAAATATTGACCTTCTGACTGTTCCTTACATTTGTAAACTCTGTTTTATTTTCTAAGATCTGGCTGGTGCCCTTTCCACCTGTCCATGCAGAAAATGATGTGTGGTCACCGAGCATCGTGCTGGGTGTGTATTTGGGGACAGCCTCTGTCATCAGATGAAGAAACTCTCCTCCTGTTCTCCTCACTTAAGACTTGTTCCTTTGCTTAACAGAAGTCATGGTTTTATTCTATGTGCTTCCTCTCCATCTATAGCAATGATCACACATAAAATCTCTTTTCCTGTTTATCTGATGGCGTGGCATACAGCATTTATTGATGTGGTACCATGTTTGTATTTCTGGAGAAAATCTGAGTTGAGTCAATGTTCACTTGTTTTCCAGTTTGACTGTACAAAAGAAGTATTATCTGTTTTTTTTTTTTATTATTATTATTAAGTCATATATACATAGATCATGAATACATTTATGCCTTTTTGGGATTCAATGTGTTGACTATTTGTACAAATTGGAGTGCTGAAATCCTACTAATTAACATAGCTTTGACCTCATTTACTTAATCACAGTTTTAAGACATTTGTGTTCAATACTTGATAGATTTGACTTGTACCCTTGCAGTATGCTCCACAGGTGAGGTCCCACCATTAACCCTCCCTCTATTGAACCACCCCCCTCCCATCCCTATCCCCCTCCCTCCTTCATCCTGGGCTATAGTTGTAATTCATCTCTCATATGAAAGTGATTATAAATTATTATCTGTTCTCAAAGGTGTGCAAAATTTCACCAATAATATTACCCTTGATCCAACACTATTTGGGACATTAGTTTTTGACTAACATTTCCATCTATTTAGTGATTATAGATTTATTTAGATTGTTTTATATTTTATTAATAAAACATTTTAATTAATGTATTGGTAATATTTTCTAGAAAATTGTGCATTTTGTCTACATTTTAAAATGTGCTATTATTAAGTTGTTTTGAATCTGTAATTAAGCCTCCTCTCCATTCTCAATATCTTTATATTTTTCACTCTTTCCTTTTGCTTATACCAGTGGTTCTCAACCTTCCTAATGCCTCCTAATGCCTTGACCCTTTAATACAGTTCCTCATGTTGTGGTGACCCTCAACCATAAAATTATTTTTTTGCTACTTCATAACTGTAATTTTGCTACTGTTATGAATCATAATGTAAATATCTAATATGCAGGATGTACTTTCATTGTTACAAAGGGGTTATGACCTACAGGTTGAGAACTGCTGGCTTATACTGTTTTGTAGTTTTTTCTATTTAATTAGTTTTCTTAAAGAACTATCTTTAGATTGCTGTTTACTTTATTTAAATTACTTTTGCTCTTTATATTATTATTCCTTTATTTCATTTTATTTTTATTTATTTAAATACCTCTTTCTTTTATTAAATGCATTTAAGGCTATAAATTTACCTCCAAGGACTTCTTTGGATACATCCTACAAATGTCTATATGCACAAATGTCATAGTCTCTAATCAAAAATATTTTAAAATTCCATTGCTGCATTATAATTTATCTTTAAACTATGGTTTGTTTAGTAATTCTTTTAATTTTTGAAAAATTTTTATTATTTTCTAATTAAATTGACATGTCGTCATGATATATTGTTATTTTCATAATACAAGGTCTCTTTTTTCTTATTAAAGTTAATATTTTCTATATTGATATTACTATGGCATTTTTTTCAGTTAGTTTTTCTCCAGTATGTTTTTCCATCTTTATTTAAAACACTCTCAAATCATTCTGTTCAGATCTATTTCCTATAAGAAGTGTATAGTTTTTTTTATTCCAGCTAAGTTTTTTTGTTTGTTTGTTTGTTTGTTTGTTTGAGATAAAATCTCACTATGTCATCCTCAGTAGAGTGCTGTGGCGCCACAGCTCACAGGAAACCCAAACTTTAGGGCTTAAGTGATTCTCTTGCTTCAGCCTCCCAAGTAGCTGGGCCTACAGGCACCCGCCACAACACCCGGCTATTTTTTTGGTTGCAGTTGTCATGGTTGTTTAACAGGCCTGGGCCAGGTTTGAACCTGCCAGCCTGGGTGTATGTGGCCTGTGCCATAACCACTGTGCTACAGTTTCCAGGCCTAATGTTTTGATTTTAACATGTACGTTTGACCTTTTATATTCTTTGCAATAATGAACATGTTTAAAATTTTGACCAAATTACTTTCTGGACCTGTTCATCAACATTCACCTTTGTACCTGTTCTCCAACCTGTTTTCTCAGAGGGAATGAAAATGTTTTCTCTATCTCTTATGTTTGTCTCTGTTAGTTTAAAAGTTATAGATTATACTTCTACTCATGTGGTTACCTATTTAAGTTTTGTTTAAAAATAATGTAAGCGTGCATGCTAGAATTATTCCACATTTACACCTAATTCTTGGACAAGACCAGCACTGCAGCACCTGTTACCTTCCCAGTGAACCACCTTCTTGCCCTGCCCACGACTTTCTTTTTACTGTTGTCTAAGGTTAAGCTCACTGTATTAAATGGACATAATTAATACTATTATTATTTATTATCATCAATAATTAATTAAATCACCAGTGTATCCTACCAATATTTCCTGCACCCATTTCTACCTTCTGGGGATGTTTCTACATTTGCTCAAGTGAGACTTGTAGCAATTATTTCAAAGAGGGTCTTTACGTGGCACTAACTTCTTAACTTTTCTTTGTCTGAAAATATCTTTATTTTTTTTTTCTACTGCTGAATAATACTTAGCTGGGTGAGGAATTTAAGGTTGATAAATATTTTCTCACAGTACTTTAATGATAGTCCTCTGTGATATCTAGACTTCTTTTGTTGCTACTGAGACTCTTATCCATCCAACTTTCTTCTCTTGGTAAATAATGTCTCTGAGAAGACCACTCTGGAAACTTTTTGGATATTGTTAAACATCCCTGAGAATCTGAAGATTTCCTACAGGTGCAGTGTGCTGTGTAATTACAGGATAGCTCCTAAGACTGCACTTTACATCTGAGGACTTATATGTTCCTTCCATTTGGGGAAATTAGTGGACATTAGATCTGCAAATAATGATTGTCTACAATATCTTCTTTTTTTTTCTTTTATAATTTCAAGTAATGTGTATGTTTGAAGATTTTTACATACTTCCATGTCTTTCGAACTGCTTGGTTCAAATATTTTTAGCCATTTTTTTGTATTGTACAAGGTGAAGTTCTTTTCACTATTTCAAAATCATTATTTTTCTTTAAATGTTTGATTCAGTACATTTCCCATTTTTTACATTTTCCATTGCTCTAATTTATATTTTCAAAATTTCCAAATGGCTCTGTATTTTTTTTTTTTTTTTTGTGGCCACTTAGCCTTTCTTGTTTTAAGTTTTCCTATTTCTTAATTTCTTACCTTTTACAACAGGTATTACATCTTTGAGGAGTCTAAATAAACTTCCTCTAGTCTTTTTCTTATTATCCTACTGTTTTGAGTTCAGCTGGGTAAACGTATTCTCAGGGTAATGGCCACATCCCCTCCGTCTCTCAAAACCTGGACTCTGTGTGTTTCTTGGACTTTAGAGTTTCTTTTCTGGGTCTTAAAAGAAAAAAAGTGATCTTTCAATGACCTCCTTGCTTTCCACCTGAACCAGAGTTTATTGATTGTCACAATTTGGCTCCTCAAGGCAAATCCAGCGTGGCCCCCCTCACATGGAGTCACTGCGAACACTGAAGATTGGGTCCCTGGACTTAATGGGGGTGACTCGGCTCTGGGCATAAGGCCAGGCTGGATTTTCTGTCCCTGCTCGGGCTTTAATGTCCCCAGGACACAGCCACAGATAATCAGTCGCAGCCTGATGGCTCTTGTCATGAATGGGACCCCCTTCCAGCCCCGGGTCCAGAGCAGTGGCTTCTGCAGCCCTTGACACAGTCAGTCGGCCATGAACAGTGGCTGCTGCTTAGTGCCCAGCACAGTGGTCTTCAGCCTAAACCTCTTTCCCTACTCACTGTTCCTGTTCCCTTAGCTTCCAGGGACCTGAGACTTGTTTTTATTTGTGCCTGTGTCACTTTTATTCTTCTCTCGTGTATTTTATCTGTTGTTATATGTTTGGAATGGAGAGGTACAGAAACAGTGAATGAAATGCTGAAGTATAAAAGTCACGATTTATGATGACGACAGAATATCCTCTTCTATTTTAATCCTTATTTATGTATATTGATTATATTTTATGTAAAGTTGTAATCATACTTTGGATTTCTTAGAAAGGATATCATATCAATAATGTAAATATTTTAGAAACTATCTTGGTACATTGAAAGTTTTCTGTTTTTCCCCTAAAAGGATAGGTGGTGTGAGTGAAGATGTGAGGGTATGGATAGAGGGGGGGCACGTAGGTGATGCAGGTGAGGGCATGTGTGCAGCTGTGGTGTGGGCATGGGTGTAAGATATGGTGCAGGTGAGGGCATGTGCAGCTGTGGTGTGGGCAGGGTGCAGGGTGGGTGCAGGTGAGGGCATGTGCAGCTGTGGTGTGGGCAGGGTGCAGGGTGGTGCAGGTGAGGGCATGTGCAGCTGTGGTGTGGGCGCGGGTGCAGGGTGGGTGCAGGTGAGGGCATGTGCAGCTGTGGTGTGGGTGCGGGTGCGAGGTGGGTGCAGGTGAGGACATGTTTATAGCTGTGGTGTGGGCACAGGTGTAAGATGTGGTGCAGGTACACACCGACTTGGGTGTGGGTAGAGGTGTGGACATCAGACAATAGTTGGGACTCTCAGAGGAGAGATGATAGGCTGTGTCACATCAGTGATCGAGGACCAGAAAGGCAGGGCATAGAGTTTTCTTAAGTGTTTGTTTTCTTTTAAATTTTTTTTTTTGTATGCAATAACTTTATTAAGGTCAAATAGATATCACAATACAGATTTATCCAACAAGATCCAGAAATTGGTTACAGATATCATCTAAGACACAAGGCTGTTTTGTGCTAAAATGCTTCCAACATCACCAGTCACACCA